>JZKD02S2218633.1:245724-255788 GCA_000966675.3 Picea glauca
TTGTTCAACAATTGGTATCAGAGAAGGCCCCTTTTATATAAGGGTAGATCCTAGAGCTTAAACATGTCAAGCCATGAAGTAAATTCAACCAATAAGGCCCCTCTGTTCAGTGGAACAAACTTTGCCTTCTGGAAAGTTAGAATGAGAACCTACATAATGGATTTAGGTGCAGATGTCTGGGATGTGGTAGATACTAGTTATGTAAAGCTAGTTGTACTAGCTAGTAAGGATGACAAGCTAGAATTTAGTTTCAACGCTAAGGCTATGAATTCTATCTTGAGTGGGCTTGTAGAAGAAGAATTCGTAAAAGTTATGCACCTAGGAACTACCAAAGAAATGTGGGACAAACTCATTAGCAGTTATGAAGGTAATGAGAAGGTAAAGGATGCCAAGCTTCAAACCTACAGAATACAGTTTGAATAGTTGAAGATGAAGGAAGATGAAACAGTTGGAAAATACTTTCTAAGAGTAGAAGAAATGGTAAATTCAATGAAATCACTTGGTGAGAAAATTGAGGAACCTTCTTTAGTTCATAAAATTTTGAGATCTCTACCAGATAGGTTCAACCCAAAGGTCTTTGCTATTGAAGAAGTTAATGATCTAAAAACCTTGGAGGTTGATCAACTTCTAGGAAAATTGACTGCATATGAAATGAGAATAGTTAAATATAAACCCACCTCCAGAGAAGCATCATTTAAGGTAGACGAGAATGAGGATTCAGAGCCTGACGAAATTGAAGAAAAATTTGTGAAGAGACTGAAGAAGGGATCAGGAAAATACAAAGGTAAAATGCCTTTCAAATATTTCAACTATGGTAGGATAGGTCATTTTTCAAATAAATGTCCCCACAAAAGAAAGGATTAGACATGTGATGATGAGGAGAAGCACAAACACATAAATTTCTTTAAAGAGAATAACTTTAAGAAGAAAAGTCTTTGTGTAAACAATGATGATGATCCTTTAGATGATGAAGACAATGACTCCACTATTGAAGATAAACTAAATGACTTCATACTTATGGCCAAAGAGGATTATGAGAATATAAGCACAATAAGTGATGCTAATGAAGAAGAAGTTGTGGTTGACATGGAAGGAGAACTGATTAGTGCACTAGAAGGGATTGACAAACTAAGAATTAAGAACAGAAAGAAAAGACAATTGTTGATACAGTTCGAGAAAGACAGTAAAGAACTTGATGAAGACCTTGTCCTACTAAAAGTGGAATTAGAAGAGGCAAAGAAAATCAAAGACATTATGAAATGACAGTTATCAGAAAAGAAGGCAAGATGTGAAGTCTTAGAAAAAGAAGTAGTGAAACTAGGAAAGAGATGGAAAAGTTTCAAGCCTTTTATAATTAGAATCTATCAAGTATCAAAGCCTTAGAAGGATTAGCCACCATTCTGAATCAGCAAAGGAATCCAAATCTGAAAACTGGTTTGGGTTATGAAGAGGGATCAAATAGTGATAAGCCAAGAAACGAAGAACCCATCAAGTTTGTCAAGTCTACAACCAATGAAAACAACAAACCTTCAGAAACAAAGGAAGACAATCAGTCACCCAGGATGAGTAAAGAAAAAGGTGCCAGGACTAAATCTGTAGAACAAATAAATAATGCGCTCCCTACTGAAAGACGTCATCAGCATGGAAGAAATAAATTTTCTCAAAGAAGACAACCATTTTCCAGGTACAAAGAATTTTTCTATGGCTATTGTTTCTACTGTTCTAACTTTGGTCACAAAGCTTTAAATTGTTCCTTAAGACTTAGACATGAGCAATTAAGATTTCAAAGGAACAAATACTTGCCACAACAAAGAATGATACAACCAAGTAACAAACCTTCACAGATTGCAAATTTCCAAATTAAGTCTAGAGACATGCAACTAAGGAGGTCAAGAAATAATCAACAGTCAATGAGTAGACAACGCTGCAACAATAATTTTGACCTATTGAACAATGAGATTGAATGCTACATCTGTCATAACTATGGACATAAATCTGTTGACTGTTGATTAAGGAACTATGAACCAAATTTGAATTCCTCTGCTAAAAATGTCAAGGTTTAGAAGAAGAAAGAAAGTGACAAGTGTGGATTAGTGTTGTTAGCTCAAAGAAAAATGAACCCTTGGTATATAGACAGTGGATGCTCCAAACATATGACAGGAGACAAAGGTAAGTTTCTATCTCTAAGTGAAATAAAATCAGGAAATGTAACCTTTGGAAATGATGCTCCAGGTAAAATAAAGGGTAAAGGGATGGTGAGTTTAAGTAATGGAAAAGGAAAAACCCAAGATGTTCTACTTGTAGATGGGCTGAAACATAATCTTCTCAGTGTAAGTCAAATGTGTGACAAAGGATGTGAAGTGGTGTTCTCGTCCAAGGACTGCAAGATAAAGTTTGTAAACTTAGGACAAGTGGTGGCCAAAGGCATAAGGACAGAAAATAACATATATCTGCTGAAAGAAAATAGAGAAGAGTGTCATCTAAGAAAACATGATGAAAGATGGTTATGACATAGGAGACTTGGACATTTAAACTTTGACCACTTAATCAAGCTCAAAAATATTGAGGCAATAAAAGATCTTCCGAGAATATCAAAGCCCCAAGATTCGATGTGTAAACCCTGCCAAGTAGGAAAGCTAACTAGGACACAGTTTAATTCCAAGAGCTTTAATTCAACAGAGAAACCACTCCAACTAGTTCATATGGATTTATGTGGACCATCAAGACAGGAAGGCACAGGGAAATAAAATTACTTCATGCTGATTATTGATGATTACTCCAGACTTACTTGGGTTGCCTTTCTCAAGGAAAAAACTAAATCATTTGAGAAGTTTAAAATATTTAAGGATTTAACTGAGAATCAAACAGGCAAGAGGTTAAAGGCAGTAAGATCAAACAGGGGAGGAGAATTTATGTCAAGTGATTTCAAGGAATTCTGTGATAAGCATGGGATCAAGAGAGAATACACAATCCCAAGACTCCTCAACAAAATGGAGTAGTTGAGAGGCAAAATAAAATAGTGCAACAAATGGCCAGGTCAATGATGAAAGAGAAGAACATTGGTCAAACCTACTGGGTAGAAACAATACACACAACAGTCCATGTTCTTAACAAATCCCACCTCAGACCACAAAGTGACAAGACACCTTATGAACTGTGGTATGGGAGACCTGCTTCAATCAAGCACTTCAAAGTCTTTGGGAGTAAATGATACATATATAATAATGATGAGAACCTTGGAAAATATGATGATAGGGCTGATGAAGGTATATTCTTAGGGTATGCTACAAATAGTAAAGGATACAGATGCTATAATAAGAGGCTGCATAAAATGGCTGATAGTATTGACATAAAAGTTGATGAAGGAATCCCAAAAAGAGAGGTGTACAATAATGAGTCATCTACAGAAGACACAGCTAAAGATGAAGATGAACAGGTCCAAGAATCAAAAAATGAAGACTCTGAATCAGATGAAGACACAGATACTCAGATAGATTCAAATCAACAGACAACTTCAAATTCCTCCTCCAGAATCACTCAAAAGAATCATCTTGCAAGTCAGATAATTGGTGAAAAAAACAAAGGTGTACAAACCAGGAGAAAGATAATCAAAGACACCGAACAATCATATATAGCTTTCATATCCTTGCTGGAACCCAATAATTTTAATGAAGCTAGCAAAGATGACCATTGGGTTAAAACAATGAATGATGAACTTGATCAGATTGAGAAAAACAATATGTGGGAGATGGTTCATAGACCTGAAGGTAAAAATATCATTGGTTCCAAATGGATCTTTAAGAATAAGTTGAATGAGCAGGGACAAGTTGTTAGGAACAAAGAAATATTAGTCTGTAAAGGATATGCTCAAATAGAAGGACTGGATTTTGATGAAACATTTGCGCCCATAGCAAGATTAGAAGCTATCATAATGTTTCTTGCCTATGCTTGTCATAAAATGTTTAAAGTATATCAAATGGATGTGAAGTCATCTTTTCTAAATGGAGATTTAAGTGAAGAAGTCTATATGGAACAACCAGAGGGTTTCAAACTGTCTGATAACCCTGAATTAGTATGCAAGCTGAAGAAATATTTATATGGGTTAAAACAATCCCCTCGAGCCTGGTATCAAAGACTAGATACGTATCTCAAAGACAAAGGGTTCAAGAGAGGAATAGTTGACAACAATCTGTATATCAAAACAGAGGATAATGATCTGCTCATCGTATTGGTCTATGTAGATGACATAATCTTTTGGTGTAATAAGGATTCATTGGTACAATGGTTTGCTTCTTCCATGGAGTCTGAGTTTGAAATGTCTATGATAGGTGAACTGTCATTTTTTCTGTCTGCAAATTATTGAGGGGTCTGAAGGGATGTTCATTTCTCAAGAAACATATCTAAGAGAAATGTTGAAAATGTTTCAAATGGAAGATTCTAAACCTGTGGGTACACCTATGATTACTGGATGAAAATTAAGCAAGGATGATGACTCACCTGATGTTGATCAAAGTTCATATAGGTCAATGATAGGTAGCCTGTTGTACATCACAACATCTTTCCCAGACATAATGCATTGTTGTTGGAATGGTAGGAAGATATCAGTCTGCACCTAAACAGAGTCATTTGCAAGCTGTCAAAAGGATATTTAAGTATTTGAAAGAAACAATGACTTATGGTCTATGGTATCCCAGATATTAGAATTTTTAGTTAGCTTCCTATTTAGATGTAGATTGGGCAAACTATGTTGATGAGAGAAAAAGCACCAGTGGAGGAGCATTCTTCCTGGGTGACTCGTTAGTAGCATGGCTTAGTAAAAAGAAAGGTTCCATTTCCTTATCAACTACAGAGGTAGAGTACATTGCTATTGCTACCTGTTGCACTCAGGTATTATGGATGATTTAGACACTTGCAAACTTGGAGGTAAAATGCGTTGCACCGATCCCAATTCATTGTGATAAAACTAGTGCCATTAGTGTGTCTAAGAATCTTGTATTCCACTCCAAGACCAATCATATTCCCATAAAATACCATTTTCTGAGAGAGCAGGTCACCAATCTGGTTGTTCAAGTCCATTATATTTCAACCACATAACAAATTGCAGACATCTTTACTAAACCCCTAGCCAAGGCACCATTTGAATATCTCCGACAGAAGCTGGGTGTCATACCGTCTCACACCTAAGAGAGTCCATCCTGTTAGGGGGTGTTTTATATTGATTGAATATCTGATACCTCCTAAAATTACTGCAATAGTTCAGGGGGAGCATGCTTTCTTTGACATTGATGTCAAAGGGGGAGAAAAAGGAGTGGTTCGGACTAGATGTTGCAGTTGGAGGTCCAAATAGATTAGTGCAGTCATTCAGGGTTTCCATCAATGCCAAAGGGGGATATTGTTGTGATTAGCATTGATGGCAGGAGTGATTTTCATTGATGGAAAGATAAGAGTATGCAACGATGGAAAAATAGGGACAACGAAAGCCCAGGAGGAGAAGCAACAATGATCTTTGGATCCCATTGAGAATTCCCGATGAACATAAGATCTGAGCCCAAAGTTCGACCGACATTGGATCCAGGAGAACCTGCACGTTTTTTAAAGAGAAAGGTGAAGCGGGGTTATGAAATCATGAAGGTAGGAGGATAGTTTCAGATATCAGGAGTTGGAAGAGTCAAGCCTCTTCATCATCAGGAGTCCCAGAATCGCGAAATGTGAAACCCCAAAAATCCAAAACCCGAAATAGGCACACCAACAAATAATTTCACAGACCAGGAAATAACTCCATTTCAGGGTCCCAGATACCGGGAGTTGAAGTGTCGAAACACTTCATCATAGGAGTGTCAAAATGTCGAATCATTGAAATTTGAAAACCTGAAACCTAAAATAGGCACACCAACAAAGAATTTCGTAGACCGGGAAATAACTCCATTTTGGGGTCCCAGATTTCGGGAGTTGAAGTGTCGAAACACTTCACCAAAGAAGTGTTGAAATACTGAATCGTCGAAATGTGAAACAAGGAAATAACGGATCTTTGATATGACTCCATTTTGAAAATTCAGATACCAAGAGTTGGAGGAGTTAAGCACCAAGACTCTTCACCATAGGAGTCCCGACACGGTGAAATGTGAAACGCCGAAATGTTGTTGATCCAACTCCATTTCAAAGTTTCGGATACCGAGACTTGGAGTTGTCAAGAACTCTCACATCAAGAATGTCGAAATCGTGATATGTGAAATCACGAAGAGATCTAGACTATCGAATCATCAAGAGTGTGGACCATTGATCCAATTCCATT
The DNA here is from genome assembly GCA_000966675.3 of Picea glauca. NCBI lineage: Eukaryota > Viridiplantae > Streptophyta > Pinopsida > Pinales > Pinaceae > Picea > Picea glauca. Next base: position 252,017 of record JZKD02S2218633.1, read on the forward strand.
TCGGAGGTTCGGATACCGGGAGTTGGAAGAGTCAAGAGTTGAGACTCTTCATCAAAGGAGTCCCGAAATTCCAAAATGCGAAATGTGAAAATACCTTTTAGGTGTAAGCGTTGGTCACCTCCAGAGGTCACATCATCGAAGAGCTGTAGAGAAGATCTTGAAGAGACAAGCTCCATTTCAGAGTTTGGGACATGGAGAATCGAGACTCTTCACCACAAGAATGTCGAAATTCCAAAATGCCAAAATGCGAAATAAACGCAAAATCCTATGGATCCAATCCAACGGTGCAAGTGAATTTAAGTATGATCGGAGGGATACTGTTGCACTTCAGAGTGTAACTTCTAGAAACGACTAATGGCTTCTGCCAGAGGGATGAAACAGGCCTTAGTGTGATCGCCGAAGAAGATGAAGAGGCTCAAGGCATCTTCCGATGGAGGGAAGACTATTCTTAGAAGTGATTGACAGATGGAAGAGTGTTGAAGCCTGTAACTGCAATAGAGAGGAACAACTCGACTTTGATAGAGAAGACAAAAAGTCTCAACTTCCAGAGAGGCTGAGAAATCTCAGGATAACACCTAGTGATGCTGGACGCGTGGGGTGAACTGCCAGAGAATATGAATAGTTGCAATGATGATCAGGTAGAGTACTCAACATGAGGAGGAGGTTGTTGGGTGTGATGGAGGTGTGAAGAAGGAGGCAGAGTGCAGGAGAAGAGAGGTACAGAAGGGGAATGGTGCATTTAAGGGACATGGCACAGAGAGAATAAAGGAAAAAGAACAGAAAGCACAAGGAGTGTGCAAAAGACACTGATGCACATAGAGAAGCACAATGTAGCAGAACAATGATGAGACCGGTAAGCCATTGAAGAACTTTATATTGTTGTAATAAGTCTTAATAGCAAAGATTGATATTTTAGGGTGGTAGAGAGGTGCTAGGGAGGACTATTGTCCTCAGAGGTTCAAGTGGGTGCTTGAACACAGGGATTTGTAGCTTCCATTTGGTTGCAGCCAAAGAAACCAGGGTGGCAGGGTGGTGTAAGGGAGAAATATTGTTGTCTGTTATACAAGTTGATGCATGTGTGACTGGAAGTTGGTGCTTCCATCCAGTTGGTGCTAGAACACTTAGGAAGTTGGTGCTTCCTTCTAGTGGGTGCTAGAGAAACCAGGGAGTTGGTGCTAGAGAATCCAGAGAGTTGGTGCTCTCAGTAAGTAGCAGCTTGCAAAACAAAGGTTGTAGCCTCATTATGAGTTGGTGCTCATATGTATGATAATGTAAAGAATGTAAAGATTAATTATCATATAAAGAAGAAGAGGTTTTTACCCTGTATGGGTTTCCTCAAGAAATATCTGTCTCTATGTATCTCATATGTGTGATTGATGCTGAATGTTCTATTGCTTACTTCCCTGCATTAGTGTGACTGTCATTAAATGTTGTGTAAAGAGTTTAAAATAAGCATAATTGTTTAAGCCCAGTAACAACTGATTCACCCCCCCCCCTCTCAATTGTTAAACAATTGGTATCAGAGCAGGCCCCTTTTATCTAAGGGTAGATCCTAGAGCTTAAACATGTCAAGCCATACATATTCTGTACTAAAGAAATATTAACAATGGTCCAAGTCATGAAAGAGACTGTTCCACTACCATAAGTTGTAGGTTTCTGACTCGAAGTATTCCTTGTAGGTGAAGGTGAGGGAGGAGGTATGATTCCCCCTCTACCGATGGCCAGGATGGGAGTATGAGGACTCCTAGTAGAAGTAGTATTACTTGCTTCCATAGACAATCACCTAATGAGACGATGATAAGGATAAGTCACCTTAGGAGGGACTACCTGAACAAGGATTGGCGCTGAAAGATGAGTGATCAGAGGGTTTGTGGGCCTAAATCCTTCAGCTTCGAGGTCAGAAATGCTATTCTTCTCCAGTGCAAGAATGTATTCTCTAGGAATAGGCTCACATACAGTTTCCTGTGTCCCGGTGACTTCAAAAGAACCTTATTGATCCAATCTTCACCTCAACGGTGGCTCCAAAGTTGTCGGCGGAAGGACCTAGAGGCTACACAAACAATGGTGTTTTTGATATTCCATTTTCAGAAATGATCAACCGACACTCTAAGGTATATCTAGGGAGAATCATAGAGAACATGTTAGAAATTCCCTAAAGGTAAATCAAGTAATCAATAGAATGGTAGGAAGAATAGTTACACCAATCAACACTAGAGAAACTTACCGGTGCAAGTGTAACTCGAAAACAGAAACACCCTCTGAGTATACTCTGTAAAGTGTGATCCACCATCTACCCTAGGTACTGCGGTATACCCCCACAGTCACTTGTGTGAGTCCCTACAAAATGAAAATGGGTTGTCATCTCATAGTCAGTTACCAGGTAGGTATATTTGACAGCTGGGTTGATCGTATGAGAAGGATATCTAAGTATGAAGCCTTTCAAGGGTATCGAAGGAAAATGGTCTGGAAAACAACTAAGGATCTCGAATGGATTCTAGGTCCACAAAGCTTCGTAGTAAAATTTAGTCAGAAAAAATCCCAAGAATTACCCTCAATATATGATCCCCACTACGCTTGGTCCATATTTGGAGGGGTTATCTCCTCTACCTTTCCTCATGAAACCTCATGTTTAGCCCCTATGTTAGAGGGGGTCCTGGCTAACTTTTTCGATACTAGAATTTTACACTCCATATCATAGACTCTTAAGTTTATTTAAGTGGCCTTGAAGAGTTTCCTCTCCACACCTAATTCAAGGCCCTAAATCATAGTCTAATTGGTGTACCCTATAAACATAAAAGTCTAATTGATTTTAGCATTAGGAATTAATTTTATTGGCTTGATTACTCAGGGGTATGGCAATGAAACTCGTGGTGTTCTTTGAGAGATTAAAGAGAAGAGTTAAATAAAAAATGAGCTTTTAGAACATTTTTCTTTAAAAAATAAAGCAAATTACATCCTGCAAGTGAAAATTTGGATCTTTTAACTTTCAAGGTGCAAACTTTTCAAAATGAAGACCAAGATCCTACTATGCAATCTATCCTAGATTTTTTTTTCGTTCCAAATGCAATGCAACTACTTACAATTTCAAGGAAGAAGATAGAAGGAAATTTGGGTAGAGAACTATTTTCTTTTATAAAAAACAACCTACTCTACTATAACCAAACAAACATGTAAAGAGACATGTAAATGTAGTCAAGAAACTACAAAACCCTTTTTTTATATTTTTATACGCTTATGAAATGAAAATAAAAAACAACTATATTTTTTATTTTCCAATCATAACAAGAGAGAAGGATGACAAAACAAAGAATGACTCAGGCCCTAAACCACTGCCATAAAGCATGGATTCACCAGAATCTAATGGAGAAACTAAATCTTCAAAAGTAGACCTTCAAACTTGACAAAAAGAAACAAAGAGACAAACAAAATGATCTGAAAATAGAAGGCTGACTTGTTATGTTATGCAAGCACCCCTACTTCATTAAAATAAACTTTACAGGACCTTGCTTCATGTGTATAAAATATGCAAAATAAACTTATGTGTTAAGTTCTATTCTTCTTCCTTTAAATGCTTATGTGTTATCAAATGTTCTTGTAGATGGTTAAAGATGTACTTCACATAAATACACAGCAACAATACTTGCAGCAAACAAACCATCAAATGCACAACAAGAACCACATGATAAAGGAGTTCACCCCCCTACGGGCTACATCTCCTTGAGCCTCCATAATGGACTTGGCTCTCTGGGATTAATTAGTCAAAAGTTCTTTT
>JZKD02S2218633.1:259131-288401 GCA_000966675.3 Picea glauca
GGCGCCTCCAGCCCCCAACCGCCTCGGCACGGGGTCGTATGGCCATATGACCATAGACTGGGCGCAAAGGTCGTTTGACCGTTGTATAACGAGCAAAACCGCGCAAGTTACAACCACAAACACAATGGTTAACATAACACATAACCGCGCGCGTTGGTTTAATACACGGTTCATACATTTGTTATGTGTTAACACATTGCAATATATTGCAATGTATACGTGCCAATATATATATACAATGGTTATACAAATAAAACGATGGCTCAGGGCGGGGCCCCGACCCGACCCTTTTCCACAATATACAATCCACTCATATAAATGTTTGCGCATTGACATATGAATCAAGTGGTAACGGTCGGCCCCATTGGCCAGCGGAGTATTGTTAAGTCTTTACTTGGAGGGGAGGTCCCGGGGTCGAACCCGCGGACTCCCAAACTTTTATACATACCCCAAATTCATAAGCCAACAGAACAGTGACACGTGGCACGAAATGATTGGGCCACGTGTCCATTTTTCATACGTTGCCAATGACACGTGTTCACATGGTACTCGTCCAGAACTGTCCACCCAGCAATCGCCACGTCACCCCCTCTGCCAAGTCAGCGAAAGGTACGGCCCTCCACGTGGCCGTACGGACTGTACGGACAGGTACAGTCAGCACCCAACTTTGACCATTTTGACTCGGTGATAAAATCACGATATCTCCTCCATACGGACTCCATTCGCAAAAATAAATATACCGCCGGAATCAGGAAAACGAGACGGACGCAATGGCACTGGTTTCGTCTCAATCCGAGTACTTTGAAAATTGAGCAAATTTTTGCCCCCTGGTCCAGATTTTGATCACAAAAATAAACAATAGAGGTTTCTATACAGCTTCATAGACAATCTGAGACAAAAAATCTCTCAACAACAGTTAACAAAGGTCTCTAGTACTCAGTGTGACCTCAGAGACCAAAATCTTCCTGGAATCAAAAGAAAAGTATTTGAAAAACTCTTCAAAAGAAAAGGTATGCATGTTGTACACAGATAGAATGAGGATGTACACGTGTTGGGCTAACTCACAACACGTATGTACACATGTTGGGTATAGAACATGGCTCATATACTACTGAACCAACTCAAAAAGAGATGAAGTTTAGAGTGATCACCCAGATTAGGGAAAGCTAGAAACACTTGGAAGGTTACTATAGACTCTTATAGACTTAGAAAGAACAAAAAATAACAATAAATCAAACCAAAACAATCTCCTAACAATACCCTAGAGAGAATCCCCAGTGGAGTCGCCAATTATGCTATAGGGAAAAATCCCCCTAATCGGGGTCTAACAATTATGTATATCCTTAACAACTTAAAAGATAGAAATTCTTCTATTCTACCCCAAATCCAACAAAAAACTAATGATAGTTAACAAAAGGGAGAAAATATCGAAATGTGTACCTTAAGTCCTTTCGTCTATTGAAGATCCCTTCTCGTTGATGTCTGTTCCAAGATTGTAGGCCTCCTCTCAAAGATGGCCTGAAACAAGTTCATAGAACAAACTATGACAACATATGCATAGCTACCAAAATAATCTAAAGGATTAGTTATTCATGAAAACATTCATAAACATAAACATAAAGACATAAATATATGGGACAAAAAGTTTCTCTTTGTTTGATAACAAGATTGGAAGTTACAACCTGAATCTTGCTGACGCCACTCCACAAACATTGTTTGTGTTCCTCTACTTTGACTCCAAGTGCACTATTCCCAATATGCTATCCTCACAACCAACATGCCAATATAGGGGAATATGATGGATTGTATAAGGAGGATGAATGGAAGGGAATGATGAGAATGAAACTCAAAGAAGAATGTAAAAAGGCTTTGAATACAAGGGAGAAAAATTGACAAAGTTCACTTACCTCTTCTTTGATATGTCCAAATGACTCCCCTAGGGCCCCTTTTATATGAAGAGAAGAGAATTAATTCATTTTTAGAAGGGATATAGGAGGTAAGATGGTTAGGAAACCTGACATAGCCCGTAAATTCTGCCCGAAAGCGTGGAACATTTTTTATTTTTACAATTTTTAGAGTATACGTGGGTTGTTAGGTATGCAACTAATGTATCTACAGTCACTGCATATGTAGCAGGGCGTGTACACCATGCCAAATTTTTATTTTTAAAGAGGAATCTCAAAATAAATGTTTGGCAGAGGTGTAAATGAATAGGCCAAAGTCATAAATGCATGATAGTTCCATTTTGAGCTACAACATGAAGAGGGTGATAATGTTTTCTCATCTTTGCATAAGAACCCTAGTGAGTGCAGCTAGCATTTTTAGTTGGTGAATTATTGGTTTGGGTTGTTATAATGTTGCAATAAACTAGTAGAGGATCTTAGGGCGCAAAGCAAACAAATGAATAAAGAGGTCCAGGCCATTACAGACCTGGTGGAGTAGAATGCTAAGTTTGCGCATATACAAGAAGCTGATGAATGACTTGACTTGTTGTATGACACCAACTAGGATGTGAAGAAGGAACTCATGGAGTTCAAACTAGCTGTGCAAGTGACCTACGTACAAATCCAATAGCTTGATTTTTTTATGGACTCTAAATGGTAGACATTGATGGGTACAAAACCCACAGAGCCTGACGTAGCTGTAACACAAGAGTTTTTCGTAGGATCTTCCATCTCGGTGCGCAAATGGTAGGAAAAATTTGAGAAATATGATATCTTTCACCAGTAGGTGGTTCATATTGTACCTGAGTTGGACCCTCCATTTGATAGAGAGAAGAGAAAGGAGGTGAAAGTTTGACTCGGGACGAGTCAAGGTTTGTGGTTGGGGCCTATTGGGCCCTATGTTTTTGAAGAGTGTAAAGTTGTGTGGAATTTATAATGTTTTGTAGAACAATAAATCACATCAACGCGAAATCTAAGTGGCGGAAAGCTAACTGGCAACATAGCAAAAGTGAATATCGATTAGCCATTGGCTAGAGGAATAATCATAAAGGTTTAGAAGCTTTGAGTGTAGGAAGAAACAAAGTGGGAAAGAAATAGAAACAGAATCAAGAAACCAAAGAAGAAGAATCAAGAAACAACCAAAAAAATGATATACATTGGGGGAAATGTAATAAGAAAGGGTTACTTGTTAGTTGAGCCTAATTGTTAATGGTTAGTTGTTAATGTATGATTTTCGCTATTGTGGTTGCATAGATGTTATTGTTTCTGTTGTGGCCAAGCTATTTCTAGCTCTATTGTATAAGTCGTGATATGAATGAACCTCTCCATGTATGCCATTTTGCGATATGATAATATACAATAGAGTATTCGGGAATACAAAATTTCATTATGACATGGATGAATGCATGATCTGTCTTCCACACAAATTGTACTATTTTGTGTAGCTTCTAGTTGCAATACCATTTAACAAGATTTTATGATGCGTGCACTTCTCTTTATGCTACACAACATGGATTACCATATGCATAACCTGGTTTAGACTTATAATGAAATGATCTTCCACATTCAAGCATGAATATGTCTATTATTGCACTAGATTTGATGGTGTGTCCTCATTAAATCACTTTATTCCACATAAGTCTCAATAGCACTTCGAGTGAGACCTCCTTCCCTTGTGGAAGGTTGAATATGCCAGTGCTACTAGAATACAATGGTACCTTTGTTGGTAACCATAGAGAACCCTAGTATCACATTCTATTTATTGAAATCAGAAAATACATTTTGCATATTACATCGCTTGGACATAGCCACATTCATATCTAAATTATGCATTAATTAAATTGGGGATTATAGTGGGGATGTTACAATTAGACAACTGGAGAAGTACTATGTTAAATGAAATTATGAGAACATTTGAAAGTTATCCTTTGATATTTAGATGTAGGGTTCAATATTGATATGCAAGGGTGAGAGGAGAGGGAGTTGGACAATAAAATGATACACATAGAATCATTGTTTTTTTTTATCATCATTGATCCTAAATCTCCTTATGGGAGAAGAATCCTTTTTCAAGGTTTCATAACTATTAAATAGGATATTCATATATTTTTGTTAGCATTGTCAAATGGTTTGAGTTCATCCTTAAACTATATGAGTACCAAGACTGACACTATGCTTTGTTGGTTTAAGATTTTTTTTTCGATTTCATAGAAATGCTTCAAGTCTTGATACCTTTAATGACCAAGCTCTTATGCAATCCACAATCAAATTAGTGTCACTCAATCTTTGAACAAATACAAGAATAAATTGTCAACTTGAAGTTCCAATTAGTTTTGATGGCTAATCTCAATGATAGCCCGGGGGTAAAATCATGAAGATGGAAACCACACATTTTTGCATATGTGGAGCCTCTAAGAAAAAGTTTGAATCATCTTTTTCACTACTTGGAGGATATTTTTCGTTGTTTTGAATAAGGTTGTTGATGTTTTGAATGTAAAAAAAAAATTCTCTTTTTGAAGTTCAAGTTTTTATTGGAGTAATAATTTATATATTGAAGGTTTTGTTGAAAATTTTTCAAGGTAAAGACTTACTTGAACGTTATTTTCAAGGTAAAGGCTTTCATAAGAAATTTCTTATTATATCAAAGGGAATTTTTTTGAGAGTAGGTTTTTTTAAACATTTCTTATAAAATTCTTGATATTATTTTTGAATAATGTTTGTCACAATGAAGTTTTTTTGAAACTATTTTTTCAAAGATCATTTTTTTTTTAAATCAATTTTTTTATGCAAAATTCTTTTAAAAACAATTTTGTTTATTGAGCACATTTTTCCAATTCTTTTACAATATGATTATAAAATCCATTTCTTTATTTCTTAAAAAAAATAGTTTTTGAGCTATAATATTTAAGGTTTGAAATTTTATTTCGTGTTATAAAATGTTGATTTTTTTAAAAGCTTTTACAGATAACTATAATTATGGGCAACAAAAGTGAGCGCAAGAGAAAATTTGATCACACTCGAGATGAAACTCATCATAACAAACAAAGAAAATTGCATTATTGAAGAAAGAAACGAGAGTGTGAAAATATTGAAGAAAGAAACGAGAACGTGAAAATATTGAAGAAAGAAACGATGATGATGTAAATAGAGATTTTCAACAAGAAGAAGTCCAACCATGTATGCATGTACATATTGTCTATATTAAAAGTATAGAATTAAAATTAAAATTATTGTTTAGTATAATTGATTGTAATTTGGATTTGTTGTTTTTTGAAAAACAAAAATAGATTTTCCTCATAACGTTGATGAAGTCGTTGAAACTGAAATTGAAGCAGAATTTGAATCACTTACATGTAAGTACATATATTTAGATAATACAATATAAACACTTGTATATAGTTTAGTGAATTTATGTTCGGGTTTTGTTTTTTAATATAAACTTTAAATTGAAATATGTAGGATAATCTATCAACATTGATGATGAAATGTTAGAAAATGTTGATACTGACAAATTTAGGAAGAAAGAAGCTAAGAATTATATAAGATATCGTGTGTATAATACTTTTTTCAAAGATGAATCGGTTTCAGTACAAGCTCAACTTTTGCTCTGTCTAATAAAGTCAAGAAGTTTTAAAAAAGCTACATCATTATTGGGTATTCAAAAATCAACAAAAAATACAAAGGTGAAATGGAATCTCTTTGACAATATAACTAGTGTATTAAAATATTTTAGAAAATTTCGAAAAGAACATATCAGTGATGCACACAGAGTGATATAAATAACAATTGTTTCATCTAGCAATATAAAAGATCGTTTGGAACAAAACATGGAAAAAACGCTGGGAACCTAAAGAAAAACATTGTACAAACATAGAAAATTTCGATTGCAAATAGATGCAAATGATGAACTTGCTTGTTGGATAGTTATTTCTATACAACCCTACAAATATAGACTTGCATAAAATGTTAAATATTCAACCCATAATTTTTGGTTGAAATAATATCGTGTTTCACCACATACAAGGGATATGTTGCGATGAAGAATAACATGAAAACAATACGAAGAACATACAGAAAATACATTTCTATTGACACAAATAGAATTGTTCAATGAGTTCAAAGAAGAGCACAAAGAAGTTAAAATTTTCATCAATACATTTGTACAACAAAAACCATGGTTTGTTAGACCCATCATTGTTCATGACACTTGTTGTTGTTGTTATCATTTGTAATTTGAGTTATATTACAAAAAATTTCTTGATTTTGATAAAACGTTATGGGTAAGTTCACCTCCTCCTTCCACATTCCATGCTTTTATATCTCAAATTCTATGTGAAAAAGAAGGTGATGAATTATTTTACCAAAAAAAATGTGTTGCTGGAAAGAAATGTTGGAAATCTAAGTTTTTTTCACTCAAGGTATCCCGTTGATATGAATGATCAATCATTGTCTCATATAATAGTCAATTGGAAGAGATATGAATATATCAACAACACGACTCCACATTCTTCAAATGTTATTTTCAAAAGGATTGATTTGAAAGTAGATAAAATATGTGTGATATTTTTTGAAGAAGCTTGAGGAATACATTATTAAATACACCAAGCATTCCCATAGAGCTCAATGAAAATACCTAAAATTCAAACAATCTCGTGAAATGTTTCCACCAGGGACAGTTTTTTCTGTAGTTGATTTTGCGGAGAATTATGCATTCGTTGCACAAAAAGAAATACATAGTGAATATTATCATTCCGATCAAGTCACTATACTTTTCCACATTCTATATAGACATGCTCAACCAAGTGTTGATAACATAGAAAGCACCAATAACATTCAACATGTTATTAAAGAATATCACTTTTATATAAGTGATGATCGAGAACATGATACACATTATGTACAACATTGTTTTGATAAATTTTATGATGCATTGAAAGAACGTGGGATCATATTCGATCGACATTGGATATGGTTAGATGGATGTCCAGGTTAGTTCAAATATTCATGATCATTCTATTGGTTTTGTCGTCTTCACAAGAAATCAAACATTACGCATTGTTGGAATTTCTTTGAGACTGTTCATGGAAAAGGAGAGTATGATGATGTAGGGGCATGTGTAAAATGAGCACTTTGAAGGTATTAGATGAACCCTCATGCCAATCGATTTGAATCAGTTGATCAAGTTGTTGAATGGTGCAAAATGGAGCTAAGACATGAAAATAATCCATCAATGGATGTGCATAGGTGTGTGTATATATATGTTACACATATACACATGATATTTTTATTCACATGTTCAAATTTATATGATCTTCAATCAAGTTCTTGATATATTTCAAGTTAACAAGTTCTTATCTTGTGTAGGTTTTTTTGGTATGTTGGAAACCAAGATGTAAATAGATCAATCCCATATGATGTTGGTTTAAAGGGTTTAAAGGGTCTCATATGGGATCATAATGTGTTTGCATTTGATAGAAGAAATGAATCTTGTTTTTGTTCAGTTTGCATAGAGGACACATAATCCATAGAGATTTGCGAAAATGAAAATGTGGAATATGTTAAAGCTTGGAGACATATCAAACATAATAAAAAGGGGAAAATGCCACTTGCAAGCTCAGATGAGATGGAATCAAATGAAACTATAGTGTCAATTGATGGCAATAGAGTTTCCAATATTGTTAGAGAAGGAAATTTACGTTTCAATTGTTCAAATATATTTGTTAAATATTTAAACAACTTGTAGATGTACTTGTAAGTTGGATATATAAAATTTATATATAGTAGATTAGTTTAATGGCACGTGCATGTGTGCTAATATAACGAGAACAACTTGTTGGAACATATCAAATTATTTGTAGGAGATGTCTTTGTTGTGGTTGCACCTGTAGACAATAGTGAAAACGTGAAATATTATTTGATGCAATGTACAGAAGGAAAGACAAGGTTATTAGAAGATTTTGATGATAATGGTTTTATATATGAAAGAGGATCCATCGTATTGAAAGGCTGTTTTTTTCAAGAAACCCATCAAACTGATAGTCATGTTAACTTTCTAGACTATTAGTCGGATGTCATAAGTTGTCAACATAGTCATTTGGTATGTGCAGTGCACATAAAGTTAATAGAGATTCAATCAAGGAAAAAAACAAAATTTAGAAAATGGAAAATATCAAAAGCCGATCATGAATGAATAATTGAAGATGACATACCATTACAATTTCTTTAAACAAATGACATACATTCTAGAATTTTTTGTTTTGCATTGAAAGTACATGTATTTATGGATATCTAGGATTTTGGAATCATTTTGTTTAGTTTACTTTTGTGTTCCATTCAAATAAGGAACTATATTTTTTTATGAATTATAACTTACCGAGATTTATTTACAATTTTGTTCACAAAACTAGATCTAAATTGGTCAATTCAAAATTATTAAATATTCGGGTCCCCATATGTCCTTCAGACCACTTAAGGCATGAGATAACATGCTCTAGATTTTCTAATCATGCCCTGAATTTGATCTTGTTTGGTTTTTAATACCATGTTCATTCGAGTAAGGTGAGTTTTAATGAAATGTTTGTCATGTACTTTATTAAACACAATTTTGCACATATAACTAGATCTCAATTATAATTTATGTCTGGGTTTAAAGGGTCTCATATATTTCAAAATATGAGGCTGCAAAATATGCAAAGAAGCTGCAAAATCTTATAAAGTCGTTGACATAGCCATGAGGGGAAGTTCAAAGCAAACCAACAGTTTTCTGAAGTATTGTAGTAATGATGATAGCAAGGCTTATTATTATTCAAGTTCAGGTTTATTGGAAGAGGTAAAGAGTCAATTCACTTCTTTTCCTTTACCCATGTTGATCACTCATTTGTAATCCATTCCAATCAAATAATACTTCCACTTCTCACTTAAATTTTTCCATGTGAATGAGATTCTTTGAATTAATGGAATGTTGCGTGGATAAAAAATATCTTATTATCATTGAGATACTTTAAAGTAATGGAATAAGTTTTATTTGATAGTAATATTATCATTTACCATGTAAAAGAGATACTTTAAAGTAGTGGAATAAGTAAAGTTTTATTTGATAGTAATTTTAGTAATTTAATGCTTAATTTTTTATGTTTTTTTTTTTCTTAAATTAGATTAATTAAATAATTAATTTTTCATATGATAGAGAAGATTAATTTTTTTATAACATGGAATATTATATTGTAATTACATCCCTTTAAAATGAATTTTAAAGTATGATGACTCTTGTGAACTTTTTTTTTATGTTTTTGTTACATTTTAAATGTCACTTGGAATTTGGAATCTTTCATATCCCACTCAATTATAAAATTGTACATTAGTTTAATGAATATTTAGCCAAAAATGAAAGATAACCATGATGTATAATCCCTACTGTTAGGAAGAAAATCACTCTATGGCATGGGGTAAACCACAACAGACAAAATGACTACAGAAATCAACTCTAATATCAAGTATGTTATATAAACAAACAAGATAAAAAGACAAGATTAAGAGCATACCTCGTCCAAACGTTCGATGAAGACCACTATTGAGCACTCGAATCAAAGCTATATACCCTCAAATTTTCCTCAACAACCAAGATTGGCGCAATCGTGACCCTCGCAGTCCAACCGCTCCCACCAGGACCTTCTCTAACTCTGGCCCAAAGAGTTGAACGCTCCTCTAATTCCTCGTCGAGAATTCTTCACCCATAGTTATCTCCTGTCAGCGATCTCCCCTTCGTGTATCAGGAGATTGGGTTTCGCGATATCGCGAAAATCACGAGCACGGGTCTCTTGCAAATCAAAACCCCGAACCCCAAACTCTGATATGATGCCACCTGTCCTCGGCTAACTTCCGGGGTCCCACGCTGCCACGTCACCTTTGGGATTTCGCGGATCGCGAATCCGATCTATAAATGTTTTCACCTGTTGAGAACCCTGATTCCCCGAACCCTGATATGCTGGGATACTTTGACACGTGTCTCCACGATTTACGAATGTGATCTTCTCAGGATATCGCAGATCGCGATATCGTAACTTCCGTTCCAACTACTTGATGCTCTAATTCCTGATATGCATAGTCCTGACTTCTCCGGATCCTGTGCCACATGTCTTCGCGGAGATCGACGGCTCCGATTAAAATGGAAACCTTCTATTTCGCGATTTCGACGAGTATGCAACTCTCGTCTCTGGGAAACCCGATATGCCGAATCCCGATGGCTCTTAATTTCCTCCCGGTGCCTAAGGGTTAAAAACCCTCGCAACTTTTCCGAGATCTAACGATCGTCGGGTCTTCGCGGATTTTTCCTTGCAAGACCGGTCGTGGATTCCTCCTCCTTGGGGATTTCTTCTGTTCCAAAGCTTCGGCCTACTCAAACCTTCACCTTGGTCCGTCTCCACAATATCACAAGGAACTATTCCTCCTGAGCTTGCTAACTCTGATTTTTTTTATTTTTTTTTCAGAGAGCCTTGCACACCCTTCTTGCATCCGACCTCCAACAACTCTCAAAGTGTTGATTCTTCTAGACTTTGGGCACTTGCACCTACAATAATCCCTGTCTTCTTATGCTCAGATTAGCTACCGAGACTCTAATTTCATCCTGCACTCCTCCTGCACGACTCTATTAGACCCAATCAACTCTTGGGTGAACAAGAATAAGGGTTTAACTGTGGAGCCTCATCGACGCACTCTATGCGGATGAATCCAACTGCACTCTATGCAGGAATCTCCCGGCTCAAATAGAGAAACAATTGAAACTCATTCTCTTCTTCCCCAGGCTTCAACTGAACTATGAAACCACATACGCAACATATTCAAAGAAAATGCATGACAAAAAGAAAACATTCATGAGCATGAAATCAACACAGAGAAACAACACAAACCATGAAACTGAATCAAAGTCTTTCTTCTATTAATTCAATCTGTACATGGGTGTTCTCCACAAGTTCTCTGCTCTTCTCTTCTCTCCTGAATGCTTCAATATGAAATGATAATAATCTACCATGTACAAAGGAGGGTGCCTATATTCCGTTTGCCCTCTCGAATTCTACCACTATCAAATCTACAATTAATTCCTATCTAACAGCATTAAATCTATTAAATTTCTTCCTATCTAATAAGGACGTGAGCTTATCTTCTCAAGGTCCATTACAATGTACAAGTGCGCTTCATTAAATTCGCATATCAATGTTTGGCGCAACAATATCAAGTTATTTCAAAATTTGGTGCTGGCGCTGTCCAACTATTTTTTCTCGATGTGCTGGCTCGCTTGATGTGTTGTGGATGCTCCTGCATCATACTCCTCGGCTTGAAAATCTTCATGGGCTCCTGTCCATGAGCTCTTGCATGGTGTGTCCATGCTTTTGGAGAACTGCTTCTGTTTCCCAGCTGGCATCCTCCACTAGGTGATTCTTCCATTTCACCAGGTACTCAAAATACTGCTTCCGCCTGGTCTTCTTTCCCGCTCGCTTGTCCAGTATGCACTCCATCTGCGGCTTCTCTGCAATCAGCATCTGCTTCTGCCACTGGATCACTGGTTCCCCAGTTTGAGTTTCTGCTTCTCTAGCCCTGTATGGGTATAAATCCAAAACAATAAAAATCAGAGATATCCCGATGCCATCCGACAACTCAAGCTCGTATGCATTTTCGCCAAATTTCTTCAGGACTCTGCATGGTCCGATCTTCTTCATCTTGAGCTTATTATATGTTCCCCTTGGGAACCTTTCCTTCCTCAAGTGTACGAGAACCATATCACCAACTTCAAACTAAAGTTGTCTTTTCCGCTGATCAGCTTTGCGCTTATACTCTTGATTGGACTTCTGCAGTCACTGCTTCACCTTCGCGTGAAGTTCTTGCATCGCTTCAGCGAACTCTTCTGCGCTAGCACTACTAGTCGCAGCCTGTTCTGACTCCCTGAGTTCAGAAACACCCCTCGGTTGTGTCCCATACACAATTTGAAATGGACTTTTACCTGTACTCCGATTCACTGAATCGTTGTACGCAAACTCTGCCTGTGGCAACACATTGTCCCAGCTGCTATGGTGTTCTGTCACCAAGCTCCTCAGCAAGTCTCCTAGACTTATGTTGACCACCTCGGTTTGTCCGTCTGTCTGCGGATGGTAAGCTTAACTAAAATCCAAATTAGTTCCTAGCTTCTTCCATAGTGTTCTCCAAAAATGACCTATGAATTTTGTATCCCTGTCCGAGACTATGCTTCTCGGCAATCCATGCAGTCTAACAACCTCTTTGAAAAACAAGTTTGCGATGTGTGTCGCATCGCTGGTTTTCTGACATGGTATAAAATGTGCCATTTTCGAAAACTTGTCTACCACCACAAAGATGGAATCAACTCCTCTCTGCGTCCTCGGTAGTCCTAACACAAAATCCATACTTATGGCCTGCCATGGCCTCTCAGATATGGGAAACGGCTGATAAAACCCGACGTTCTACTTTCGGCCCTTCGAGTGTTGACAAATCCTGCATCTGTCAACAAATCGTTTAACATATGCTCGCATACCCAGCCAAAAATATGATTCCCTCAACTTTGCAAATGTTTTTTCATGTCTAAAATGACCTGCTAATCCACCACTATGTTTTTCCTTCACCAAATTCTCCCTCATGGAGCAATTCGGAATACATAGATGATTGCCTCTGAACAACAATCCTTCCTGGATCAGGTAGTCTATCCATGGACTCCGATCTCTGAGAACTGGATTCTCCACCGCTTCGTATGCTTCTCCGAAGTCTGCATCTCCTGCGTACATGTCCTTCAGATTTTCAAAACCTAAGGTCTTGACCTTGAATTCCTACAGCAGCTAACATTTCCTGCTCAAAGCATCAACCACTTTGTTAGCAGTCCCTGAAATGTTCTTTATCACAAATGTGAAATTCTGCATGTACTCTACCCACTTTGCATGCTTCTGGTTCAACTTATCCTGTTGACTCACAAACTGCAATGCATGATTGTCACCATACAGAAAAAATTCTTTGGGTATCAAGTAATGCCTCCACTTCTTCAAAGCTTGTATAATGGCATAGAACTCTTTATCATATGTGGAGTATTCCAGCTTTGCTTCATCCAGCTTCTCGCTGAAATATGCCACTGGTCTATCATCCTAACTCAAGACTCCTCCTATAGCATATCCACTGGCATCACACTTTACCTGAAATGTCTTTTGAAAATCAGGCAACACTAGAATTGGTTGCTCTGTGATCTTTCGCTTCAACAGATTGAAGCTCCTCTTAGCCTCCGCTGTCCAATGAAAAAATTTATGTCATTTTTTCATGGTGTCCATCATTGCTACGCTAATCCCACTGAAATTCCTAATGAATTTTTTGTATAAACTCGCCAGTCCATGGAAACTCCTCACCTCAAAAACATTTCTCGGTGATGGCCAATTCTTGATCACTTCCACCTTCTCAGGATCCATCTTCAACTCATTCGTTGATATAACAAAACCCAAATAAATGAGTTCTGTCTGCATGAACGAACATTTCTTCATGTTGACCAACAACTTCTCCTGCTGCAGTCTTCTCATCACAATTTTCAAATGTTTCAAATGTTCAGCCTTGGTCTTACTAAAAATCAGTATATCATCCAGATACACGACCACAAATTTGCCAATGAATTCCCTCAGGACTTGATTCATCAGCCTCATGAATGTGCTCGGTGTGTTTGTCAAACCAAATGGCATGACTAGCCATTCGTACAAACCCTCGTTTGTTTTGAATGCTGTCTTCCATTCATCCCCCTCTCTCATGCGAATCTGATGATATCCACTCTTGAGATCAATCTTCGAAAAGTAATTTGTCCCACTCAGGAAATCCATCAGATCGTCCATTCTTGGCAGTGGAAATCTGTACCTGATGGTGATTTTGTTTATTGCTCTAGAGTCTGTACACATCCTCCAGCCTCCATCCTTCTTCGGACTTAATACTGTCGGAACATCACACGGACTGAGACTCTCCCTGACCAGTCCCTTGTCCAGCAGATCCTGTACCTGTCTTTTGACCTCCTCATTCTCTTGAGGTTTCAACCTGTACGCTGCTTTGTTCGGCAAACTTGCTCCCAGTATGAGGTCAATGTGATGACTCACACTCCGCATCGATGGCAACGAACGAGGTAGTTCGTCCACGATGATATCAACGAACTCTCCCAGCAGTTCCTGAATCTCGTCTGGTAAGTCATCCACTCTTGTGCTTGCTAGGACAATTCTCGGTTTCCTGACCACAAAGAATTGTGGATCTTCTTTCTTCTCCATCTCTGTGAGAAGTTCCTTCCCACTCATAAGAAGTATGGTACTGCTTACTTTCGGCTTTACTTGTTTATCTTTTATCGGAAGCAACCTGTGTAACCTCCCATCTTTCTCCAGAGTATATGTGTTTATTCTCCCATCATGAACTACATTTCGGTCATATTTCCATGGTCTACCCAACAATATATGACACACATCCATGGGAATAACATCGCATAGAATCTCATCATGGTAATTCCCTATCTTAAATTTAACTAAGCATTGTTTAGTGACACTTACCCGGTGTCCTTTCTGTAACCACGAAACTTTATATGGACTCGGGTGCTTAGTTGTTTCCAGCTCCAACTTTTCCACCATCTCGGATGAGACGAGATTATCGGTGCTTCCACTGTCAATTATGACCTTGCATTTCCTGTCCTTGGTTGTGCAATCTGTTCTGAACAGTCTACTCCTTTGCACCGCACTCTCCACCTCTTTCTCATGTGTCAAAAGGATCTTATGCATCCCAAGCGACCTTATGCTGTCTGCATCTTCTGACTCAGCATCACGCCTCTGCGCCTCAGTGATGTGAGCTTCTCCTTTGTCTGGTTTCCTGTCTAGACAATCAACGACTTTGTGTCCATCATTTCCACATGTAAAACATGTGATGACTCCTCCTCTTCCTCTTCCCCTACCTCGGGTACGAGGAAAAGTATTGGCATCAACATAACTGCCACCTTGCTCTGTATGCTGCCTCCTCGACTCAGCATATTGTTGCCTCTGTTGTGAGGTTCCACCTCTTTTAACCTTACCTTGAGGTCTTTGCCATTCCTCCTTGGGCTTCTGAATTCTTTCCTGGGCAACTGCCTTGCCTCTGAACTGACTCCTACCTCGCCCTCACTGTCCTTGCTTGCGGCTCAGATTTTCCTCGGCTTTTAGATCCATCTGGTACGCATCCTCAATTGTTCGGATGGTAACCATGCTCAATTCATCCTGAATGTCATATCTCAACCCATTCAGGTATCTTGCCAGCTTTTCATCATCGCTTTCCCGATGACCTTCTCTGATGTTGAGCTTGTAGAATTCCTCGGTGTACTCCTTCACCGACATCAACTTCTGTCTCAGGTTCTGCATTCACCTGAATAGTGTGATATGATAATCTCTTGGGATGAATTTTGCCTTCATCTTAGCAATCATCCGATCCCAACTCTTGATTTTCTGTTTTCCCTTGGAACGTCTGTCTGCTTGCAACTCGTCCCACCATAAGGCCGCATGTCCCTTCAACTTGGTAATAGCATGCCTTACCTTCTTATCCTCTTCGATATCTTCATAGTCAAAGTACATCTCAAGAGATTGGATCCAGTCCAGCAACTCTTCTGCGTCCAGAATTCCTTCATAAGATGGAATATCCATTTTCGTCTTTGAGCTCATCCCGGCGATAGCTCTGATCAATCACTCTGTTGATGCGTACTCTGCTGTGACCTCTTCGGTATATCCAGCTTCTTCTTCCACTTCAGAATCACTAAGATCCCCTGCATCAACTCCACGTCTCTGAGTGGTTTCCATCTCCTCGATTCTCGCCCTGAGATCTCGTATTTGTCGCTCCATCTCTGGATTCCCTACTGGTCTACCTCTTCTTCTCACCTCCCTGTCTTCGGGATCTGGTGACTGTCTCTCTCTCCTCGGTGGCATGATGTCTTCTCTTCTCTACTACTGAAAGCAAAGACTTCCCGCTCTGATACCACTCTGGCGTAATCGTGACCCTCGCAGTCCAATGGCTCCCACTAGGACCTTCTCTAACTCTGGCCCGAAGAGCTGAATGCTCCTCTAATTCCTCATCGGGAATTCTTCACCCACAATTATCTCCTGTCAGTGATCTCCCCTTCGCGTATCGGGAGATCGGGTTTCGCGATATCGCAAAACTCATGAGCACGGGTCTCTTGCAAATCAAAACCCCAAACCCCGAACTCCGATATGATGCCACCTGTCCTCGCCTAACTTCCAGGGTCCCATGCTGCCACATCACCTTCAGGATTTCGTAGATCGCGAATCCGATCTATAAATGTTTTCACCTATTGAGAACCACGATTCCTCTAACCCCGATATGCTGGGATCCTTTGACATGTGTCTCCACAATTTACAGACATGATCTTCTTGGGATATCGTGGATCATGATATCGTAACTTCCGTTCCAACTACTTGATGCTCTAATTCCTGATATGCCGAGTCCCGACTTCTCCGGATCCTGTGCCACGTGTCTTCACGGAGATCGACGGCTCCGATTAAAATGGAAACTCGCTATTTCATGATTTCGATGATTATGCAACTCTTGTGTCTGGGAAAATCGATATGCCAAATCCCGATGGCTCTTAATTTCCTCCCGGTGCCTAAGGGTTAAAAACCCTCGCAACTTTCCCGAGATCTAACGATCGTCGGGTCTTCGTGGATTTTTCCTTGCAAGACTGGTCGTCGATTCCTCCTCCTTGGGGATTTCTTCCGTTCCAAAGCTTTGCCCTGCTCAAACCTTCACCTTGGTACGTCTCCACAGTATCATAAGGAACTATTCCTCCTGACCTTGCTAACTCTGATTTTTTTTTTTTTTTTCAGAGAGCCTTGCGCACCCTTCTTGCATCCGACCTCCAACAACTCTCAAAGTGTTGAGTCTTCCAGACTTTGGGCACTTTCACCTATAGTAATCCCTGTCTTCTTATGCTCATATTAGCTACTGAGACTCTAATTTCATCCCGCACTCCTCCTGCACAACTCTATTAGACCCAATCAACTCTTGGGTGAACGAGAATAAGGGTTTAACTGTGGAGCCTCATCGACGCACTCTATGCGGATGAATCTAACTGCACTCTATGCATGAATCTCCCAGCTCAAATAGAGAAACAATTGAAACTCATTCTCTTCTTCCCCAGGCTTCAACTGAACTATGAAACCACATACGTAGCATATTCAAAGCAAATGCATGACAGAAAGCAAACATTCATGAGTATGAAATCAACACAGAGAAACAACACAAACCATGAAACTGAATCAAAGTCTTTCTTCTATTAATTCAATCTGTACATGGGTGTTCTCCACAAGTTCTCTTCTCTGCTCTTCTCTCCTGAATGCTTCAATCTGAAATGATAATAATCTACCATGTACAAAGGAGGGTGCCTATATTCCGTTTTCCCTCTCGAATTCTACCACTATCAAATCTACAATTAATTCCTATCTAACAGCATTAAATCTATTAAATGTATTCCTATCTAGTAAGGACGTGAGCTTATCCGCTCAAGGTCCATTACAATGTACAAGTGCGCTTCATTAAATTCTCATATCAATGTTTGGTGCAACAATATCAAGTTATTTCAAAATTTGGTGTTGGCGTTGTCCAGCTGTTTCTTCTTGATGTGCTGGCTTGCTTGATGTGTTGTGGATGCTCCTGCATCAAAGATACAGAAGCATATGTTGATAATATATAAAGTTAGCACATATAATAGCATAATCCATCACTATTCATAACAAATATGCCCATGGAATAAAAATTCAAATATTTGCAAGACATTAATTAGACAAGAAAAGAGTATTTCTATTAAAATATGATCAACAGAAGTGTATGAATGACAAACTTCCACATCGACACGTCTCAAAATCAAGAAACTAAGTCCCTTCCACTTGGGCCTCCACCACTTCAATCCTCCACCAAATGGAATCTCATATAAGAGAGATAATGAGGTTCTCCATCAAAGAGGGAAGAGATTAGGGGCTGAACAATGTGTTTAGACTTAAAAGGAAAAATGGATGCACACTCAATATAAAGTGAATAATTTCTCCAGATCAAATTTGCTCTTAAAATTTGAATTCTTCTCCTTCTTCCATAGCTTGGATATGGCCCATTTATAGCCTTCAAATGAAATTGAAGGGCCGATTCAGAGCATTTCCAATATATAGAAGGTCAAGGATCATGGATCTCGTGACCTGATATGGAAACCCAACACTATTTTTTTAATTTTGGGCACAAAACCCAATGTACGCGGGTTGTAATGGTGCAACTTGTGTATACGCATGTTGTATAGTTGTTAGGACACATATATGTGGAAAATATTATTTTTACCTGTAGGGATTGCAAAAAGGAACTTCAAGTTTGCATAGGGAAATGGAAAATGCCTTCTGAGCAAGTTTCATGGAGTGAGACAAATATTTCTATAACAGATGCCCCCTAATGTGTGAGGTCAGAGGAGTATCTGTGATGGCTGAAATACATTATAATTTCCAGAAGTGCAGTAATGGAGACCCAGTTGGACAAACTAGTTGCTCATAAGAATATTGCATTCCATAATGAATTTGTACACATGGCTGGCAATTTCAATTACACTGTAGATCCATGTGGAAATATTCCAAAAAAATTGTTCATGGCCATGAATACGAAATACAAAGTAGATACATGCCATAGGCTATCATAGTCATGAACAAGGCCCAGTGAAAACCAATCTCAAAATCAATTCGAAGATATCTGTATACAATGGAGTACAATATGATCTCCCATGGTAACTGAAGTCATATAGGTACTGATCAATTTTTTAAGGCACTTTGTGCCAAAATTTGCTGAAATCATAAGGCCTATCACCAAGATGTTGAAGAAAGATGTTGTTATCAAGTGGTCACAGGAGGAAAAATCAACATTCCAAAGGATCAGACAAGCTTTGGTTGGAGCCCCTATATTATTCATCCTTGACTATGCCAACGAGTTCTTTATCTTTTCTTTATCCTCTGAGGAAACCGTTGTTGTTGGGCTACTGCAAAATAATCAAGAAGGGCATGAAAAACCCATAGCCTTTTTCATCAAATCCCTTCAAGATGCTAATATGAAGTATGGAATTTTATAAAAGCAGGCCTATGTGTTGGTCAAAGCGTTGAAATCCTTAAGGTTTTATGTGTTACAGTTTATCATAACAGTCTATGTTCCTAGCAGAAGTGTCAAAGAGATTCTGGTTCATCCAAAAAGTGAAGGGAAAAGAGGGAAATGGATTGTCAAATTGTTGGAATATGACCTGTACATAAATCCCACCAAGTTGATTAAGGGGCAGGGAATTGCCAATTTATTATCAAAACCAAACTGTAAGGTACTGTAATTGTATCATACCTTCACCCAATCCGATGCACCCGTGACCCAGTATGGACAAGACAACATGCAGGTATTTGAAAAATACTCTTCTTCACCTTGGTATAGAGATGTTATTTATTTTCTGTAGCGCCTAGAATGTCTACCAGATTTGAAGAAGAAAAGGATCAGGTCTCTCAAATTAAAGGCTATAAAATTATTCATTTTAAATTAGAACCTATATTGGAGGGATCCTATTGGCATCTTATTAAAATGTCTTGATGAAAATAAAGTTGAACAAGTCACAACAGATATGCACAGGGTAGTTTGTGTGGGACACCGACATTGGAAAGATACATCCCTCAAGATCCTAAGGGTAGGGTACTATTGGCCCACCCTTTTCTCTAATGTATTCACTATAGTAAGGGCATGCAATGAATGTCAAAAGTTTTCAGGAAAACAAAAATTACTCTCACTGCCCCTGAAACCTATCACTACTAGTGGCCACTTTCAACAATGGGGATTATATTTCATAGGTGAGATAAATCCACCCTCCAGTGGGAAGCACAAGTGGATTCTCACTACCACTGACTACTTTATCAAATGGATCGAGGCCGTGCCCACTAGGAATTCTAATGACAAGGTGATTATGAACTTTTTGGAAACCAATATCTTTGCCAGGTTTGGCTTCCCTAGAAATCTTATAACAGACAATGCCCAGGCATTCAAGTTCAAAGCCATGATCGAATTCTATGGCAACCATAACATTTCCTTGACACATTCCATGCCTTATTATCCTAAGGGGAATGGGTTGGCTGAGCCATCAAACAAGACTCTCATAAGGATCATCAAGAAGTTGTTGACTGAAAACAAGAAATCATGGGACTCTAAACTTAAGTACGCCTTGTGGGCTAATAGGATCAACACCAATATATCCTTGGGAACCTCGCCATTTAAAATAGTCTATGGGATAGATATTGTCTTCCCTACTCAACTTGGTATGCTAGTTCTAAAATTCCTACAGGAAGAAATGGAGGAGCCAAATGACATCCAAAGGAGAATATTTTAGATTATAGAGGTTCAACAAAAGAGAGAAGCATTGAATTAGATAACTAAGGCATACTGTTGGTCACTATAATTGCTTAATTGATTCAAACAACCAAGTGATACATGAATTGTCAACCCAGGGAGGTCTGTTTATTTCAAAGATAACCACGCACTATATATGCTCAATTCCAAAAGCAACTTAGAGTTCTAGTAAAAGAAACTATACTAATCACACTTTCCTTGAATGAACTGAAGTTCTAATTTAAATCACAGGAAAACAACCTACCTATTGAAGATCTTAAATATTAATTAAAATAATCCTGGATTACATTAAAATAACACTTGCAACAGGAAAGAACAACTATTCTGCAACCAGAGAACAAGACCCTTATTCTCAAACAAAGACTTCAGTACTTTGTTTCTGATTAACACTCTTTCATGAAAGCAGTAATGCAGAGAAAGCTAACTCTATCTAGTAGAGAACAAGGCCATCTAATTCCTTCCTTTCTAAGTAGGAACCTTAAGCCCTATCCCTGATTAGCACACTTGTGAAAATAACTGAGATCTATAGAGAACAGGATCTCCTGATTCCTTCCTTTCTAAGCAGGAACCCTTAATCCAGTTTCTGGCTAGCACACTTGCAGAAGTGAATGAAATCTACAGAGAACAGGGTATTCTGACTCCTTCCTTTCTGAGCAGGAACCCTTAACCCAGTTTCTGGATAGCACACATGCAGAAGTAATTGAAATCTACAAAGAACAAGATATTCTAACTCCTTCCTTTCTGAGCAGGAACCCTTAACCCGATCTCTGGCTAGCACACTTGCAAAAGGAATCGAAATCTACAGAGGACTGGACATTCTGATCCCTTCCTTTCTGAGCAGGAACCCTTAACCCAATCTTTGGCTAGCCTCATAAAATCATCACACAAGATTGATAATAAAAAGAATTATGAATTTCATTCAATAAACTAAGACAGAGTTCAGTAGTGTTTCAGCAAAGAAAAATTCAAAAAGTAGTGTTTCAGCAAACAAAAGTTAATCAAATCATAAACAAAAATTGTACTAACACACTTCTAAAACTAACGGGTGAATCTTGTGATGAAGGTGGGCCCTCCCTTCTCACAATATTCCCCTGAAACGAGAAATTTAGAGAAGAATACTCAAAGAAGTCTTTTATTCATCTGTCAAAATATCATATTACAATCTGGAAGTGAAGTACGTCCCTCTCTCTGAAGATTTTCAATACATAAAAACTTGGATCCTCCGAATGATGATTTCCTCTTATTTAAAGAGGGAACCCCTTCGATACAATTGATCAAAAGTTACAATGTGTATCTGAGTCCTATCTTTAGTCGGATCTACTTTCTAAACCAGAATAGGATGTCCTAGTCCCGCGCAACAAAATACTATTACAGGTGCTGAATGAGGTATTATTGTTACGGTTGGAGTAACAACTTCTTCTCGTTGCTGCTGATTACTGTTTCAGCATCGCAATTCGCGAGTTGTTTCAGCCATGTGAATTGCGCTCTTGATGTGTCAGCATTCGTATGTAGGAGCGACGGTTAGTGCTTGACCGCTGACTGTAACGGCTTTGTGTTTCAGCATCGTCGGTCCTGGTGGTTTCCTCCGTGTTTCATCATCTGTGACTCTGGACTGTGTAACAACTCTGTGTTTCAGCATCTGCGACTCTGGACTGTGTAACAGCTTTGTGTTTCAGCATCTGCGACCTCGGACTGTACAACAACTCTGTGTTTCAACATCAGTTCTGTGTTTCAGCAACAATGACCTTGGACTGTGTGACAGTTCTGTGTTTCAGCAATAGGCCTTAGATGCTAATCTACAGTTTTGAACACTTATGCATTTCTAATCAATGGTCAAGTACGAGAGTGATGTAAAATATTATGCAAAACAGATTAAACGTATAGTAATGAGAAGGGACRTTGTATACCTTTGGRATGATCARATAAAGTGATAGTATGAGTTTAAATATGGGTGATCAAGAGTATAATAGTGGCAAAAAGTATAGGCAAAAAGGTACATTGTGTGGTCCTAACATCCCCCCCAACTCAAGGTGTTGCATGTCCTCAGGCAACTTCACTCTGAATCAGAGTCTGAATACCGACTCTGATCGTGTAAATTACTCAAGCAGTAGCTCTGGGAGGTACTGTCCGTTGGCATTCTGAACCCTTGGACCTGCTGTAGTCTTTTCCATGTTATTGTTTCTGTCTTCTTAGGCAGCTTATATTTGATTTGATACCTTTCTATTGGCAACCAGAGGATAGGAAAATAAAACTAGTACCCTATCCAGTTTTCAGCACAGTGCTGAATACACTGGATGTAGTTAGGCACCTTGGAAATTGCTACCTCAAGGTTGGTAGGATTGAAAGGATTGTGTTGTTGTCTCTTTTTAGTGGATTGCTGCCAAAACAGGTTATTGGCATGGAGGGCAGGAATCTCTATGGATCTGATGATGTGATGAAAATCCTGGAGCACTTCTGATTGTAGCTGTTGAACATGTTCAGTCACCCCTGGTTTTTTTAAGAACTCATAATATTATGTGACAAAGGTGGATGCCTTCTAAGGTTCTGGTCTTATCCAGAGGAGGCGATTATCTTCATTGTGCTTGGCAGCCAAAAAGTCATCTTGCCAAATGATTTGATTGAGGAGAAAGGAGGTGAACGCTCGAATCTCAATGTCCCCAACAAGAGGATTGAGGTTCAGCTGAATGTTCTCAAGGATGGCTTCGTTGTGGAAATATGCCTCACAGAGGAGGTGCTGATCTCTAGTAGATGCTGCTACAAAAGTTTTGACAAAATCTACTGGGTGTATTAGTGCATAGGATTTACCTTCTATAATGGATTTGATCTGGAACCATGTGAGTCGCTCCATAAGGAATAAGGAGTAGTTGCAGGATGGCTTTCTTGTGGCCAGTAGTTTTTGTACCAAATCAACTACTCGGTCCATTCTACCTTTTAACTCCTTGTTTTGTTTCTTGAGGGCACGAGCTTCCTCACATATCTGCTCTAGATCTTCCCAATTTGAGAAAGTGTGATTTATCCAGATTTGTTTGTGCACTTGCAGGTTTTTGGCTTGTGTTTCAACATACTCTTTCTTCCATTTTTGTATTTTTGCCTGCTCATCCCATAGCCGAGTCTGTGTTTAAGCGTTGGAAGTAGTGGGATGAGATAAGGTCTGAGTAGATTGTTCCCTGGAAGTGGAGAGATTGATATGGTTGGGAGGTGTAGATTCCTCCATAAGCATTGTCTGTACAACCTTGTTGACAAAGGTAGGGGCTTCTTTTGTTGCAATGCAGGGCTCAGTTTTGAGCTTGGGAGGATCTGTTGGTTCTTGTGTTGCAGCAGGTTCAGTCTTAAGCTTGGGAGGGCCTGCTGGTTCTTGTGTTGTAGCAGGTTCTTCCTTGGCTACAAAAGGTGAAGGAATAGGGGTTGTTCCTGGCACTGGGACTTGAATTACCTTGTAGCCTGCTTGATAGTAAATATCTCCACATTGGCAACACATATATTCTTTACACAAGCTCTCTGTAGTCTTCTCTTACAAGGTTGTTGTTCGAGCTAAGGTGTACAGATTTAATTCTTTTTCATATGCTTCCCTTGCCCTGGCTAATTCTTGTTGATATGCTTCCAATTGAGACTTTAAAAACTTTTTTTCTTCCAAGACATCGACCATTTTTGGTTTGGATTGAGAGATGACTGGTTCTTGTGTGACAGTCATAACCTCATTAGTTGGTTCTTGTGGAGCAGCTACAGGAATGGCAACTGATGCTTGTGTTTCAGCCTCTTGGTGTAAGGAGAGTAGTGTTTCAGCACCTTCGACCTCTGATTCCTGCATCTCAATGTCAATGTCAGTGGTTGGTTCTTGTGTTTCAGCCGTAGCACCCGGGGTCTCTGATTCCTGTGTCTCAATTTCAATGTTAGCAGCTGGTTCTTGTGTTTCAGCTACTGTATTTGAAACAAATGATGTCTGGGCTTCTGGTTCTTGTAACTCAATATCAGCGGTTGGTTCTTGTGTTTCAACCGTAGTTGTTTCTTGTGTGTCAGCTATGGCTAGTTCTTGTGTTTCATCCACTGAGTGGGTAGCTGGTTCTTGTGTTTCAGCCACTGAGTGGGTAGCTGGTTCTTGTGTTTCAGCCACTGAGTGGGTAGCTGGTTCTTGTGTTTCAACTACTTTTATTGCAGCATCCTGGGCAACTAGTTCTTGTGTTTCAGTGCCCGTGGCTGGAGTAGGCAAAGATTCCGGGATGGGGGAGGTTGGAGGTGTACGGGGTATCAGTCTAATCGGTGGGGGATCTAGGGTAGTGGTACTAAAGGGTGGCCTTGTTGAGTCTCT
The DNA here is from genome assembly GCA_000966675.3 of Picea glauca. NCBI lineage: Eukaryota > Viridiplantae > Streptophyta > Pinopsida > Pinales > Pinaceae > Picea > Picea glauca. The sequence continues at coordinate 283,819 of JZKD02S2218633.1, forward strand.
TGTTCTCTTTTTCCGTAAGAAGGGTGGAAAGACGGGGGCGTGTTTTCATTTTCGTGAAGGTCTTTCTTCAACGATGGGGCGGGAGGAATTATCTGGTTCAGAGTCATCACTAAGAATCTGAAGGGAGGGAGTGGATGACTCTGGTAAGGTATTCAGTGGATTTGGTATGATAGGGGGATTGATTGGACTGGTTGGTTCTGTGGACAGGCTATTGGGTACTTCGGGGAAGTCTGGGGGGTTTTGCGGTTGCTGCTCCTGAGGATTTTCAGGAATTTCGGCAGCAGGTTTGGGGTTTATGGGTGGGTTATTTAGTGGACGGTTTTGTTGAGAAAAACCCCTGTTGATGAGAAATTGGACAAGACGGTGGTGAGTGAGTGAAAGGGTTGGATCTTTATCCTTTCTGCAATAATGTGCCATATTTTTCAAGCAGCCCAACAAATAATAAGGAATATTGACCTGTCTGTTATGCCTTAAATGAGAAAGCAGAAGAAAGTCATGCTGATAAACTACCTGATATCGTCCTTCTCAGGTCAAGTAATGTTTGATGAACCTTGCAAATTTCGGCCATGGGGTGGCAAGGAGCTGAGCTAAACACCCCTGCCTTTCAATTCAATTCGTTCTTCGGATAGGAAGAAGTTCTGTTGAACATTCCCAATGATATGTTTTCTGCTGAACATGCGGGTGTCGTCGATAGGGAGGCCTGAGACCTCTGCTATGTATTCTTCTGTTACTGATATTCGTACTCCTTCGACGATAGAATGGTCCTCCTGAAGATTTTGGGTGAATTGTAGGAATTGTTGTTCATTATACCCCTGAAGCCTGTGGAAGTAATTGAGCCATCCTGCCTGCTGGAAGATTTGATATGTTGCTGGATAGTGTTTTAATAGCACTGTGGTGGCAGGATCATTCCATATGATAGATCCTCCCATGGCTACCAGCTCGGTAAGATACAACATCGAGAGTTTATGTATCAGCTTCTGCGCAGAGTGAGTTTTTCGAGCGACGTTATGCATGAATAGTGGTTAAAGGCGCGAAAGGGTGGTGAAATAGGAATGGCGGCGGTGAAATCGGGTGAAATGATGGTATCGAAGATTTGACGTGTACTCCCCTCTCGTCAAGTGCGACTAGTAATGATTGCACTTGAGTGGTCATAATGATATAGAATCTTTCCCATTAACTATAGTCTAACTGAATTACATAAAATTTACATACCTCGTCTTACCTTTTGATTCGTTCTGCAAACAAAATATTATGCTTGTCCTTGGTAGTCCGGTCATGGCAGAGACTTTTGATCTAATAGATGAATTGTGTCGAGGGTTTTCTGACTAGAAGGACGAACTATAATCTGAGGGCGTAAAATCTTGTTGACAGATGATGTTGAAAAACTGGTGTTTCAGCAACAAAGAAGAAAGTCAAAAGTGTTGAACGGTGGTGTTTCAGCATCAGAAGAAAGTCAAAAGTGCTGAACGGTGGTGTTTCAGCATCGGAAGAAAGTCAAAAGTGTTGAACAGTGGTGTTTCAGCATCGGGGAAAATGATGAAGGGTTGCTGGCAATGGTATTTCAACAACAAAAAAGGAAAGGCGAAACAATTGTTGGACGATGTTGTTTCATCGATGAAGGATGGTGAGGAGATGGCAGACTGTAGTGTTTTGGGAGTGGGAAGAATGAAAAGTGTTGAACAGTGGTGTTTCATCATCGGGGAAAATCAACAGTGCTGAACAGTTGTGTTTCAACATCGTGAAAATGATGAAGGGTTGTTGGCAATGGTGTTTCAGCAATGAAAAAGAAAAGGCGAAACAATTGTTGGACGGTGTTGTTTCGTCGATAAAGGATGGTGAGGATATGGCAGAATGTAGTGTTTTGGGAGTGGGAAGAATGAAAAGTGCTAAACAGTGGTGTTTCAGCATCGGGGAAAATCAACAGTGCTGAACAGTGGTGTTTCAGCATCGTGAAAGCTTGTCTCTTTGAAGTATGATCGTCCTCTCCTAGTGGTTGTGCTTCGATCGAGAATCTGCAAAAATTGACTGTCGCATGGTATTTCTTGACAGGGATTATTAGTAAATAAAATCTAATCTAATCTAATACTAAATAAAATTAACTTAAAAGAATTAATTGCTATTAGGGGTAGAAACCCCCTCAACGAAGAGAAAATGAGCGTCTGCCATGCATGTGGCCTTAAAATCTTCTTTAGAAATAGGTTGTTGGTACAGACGGAGCCGATGACCATTTACAAGTAACGGAGTTCTAGAGTCATCGATTGTGAGGAGCCTTACTGTTCCATTGGGGAAAACTGTGTCTATTTCGTAAGGGCCAAGCCATCTTGTATGCAGTTTCCTTTGAAATTCTTTGAACCGAGAATCATACAGTAGGGCCCAATTACCTTTTTGGAACTGCTTGTTCTTGATATTTTTGTCATGCCATTTTGATCTTTGCTGTTGAATTATGGTTGTTTGCTGAATGGCATCTAGTCTTTTCTCTTATAGTTCATTAAGCTACTGCAACCTGGTTGTCTGTGCATCAGTTAGATCAAGGTTGACAGCTAGAGTAGTCCTTAAGGTTTTTATCTCAAATTCCATAGGAAAAACATCACTCTTTCCATAGACTAATTCATAGGGAGATAATCCTGTAGTATTTCTCCAGGTAGTTCTGTAGGTCCATAGTGCTTCAAGGAGCTTGTAGGACCAATCATTTCTGCTTTCCTTCACTGTTTTTGTGAGAATGGATTCTATTACTTTGTTTGTGCTTTCCACCTGTCCATTGGCTTGGGGGTGGTATACTGTAGTCATTCTCTGCTGAATATGATATTTCTGAAGGGTGTCTTTGAACCCATGAGAAGTGAAAGGAGGTCCTCCATCTGTAACTAATTCTCTTGGCATTCCAAATCTGGTGAAGATGTCTTTAAATAAGAAATCTATAACTTCTTCTTCCGTCGCTCTGCGGAGTGCCTTGGCTCTCACCCATTTAGTCATGTAGTCTGTGTAGACCAATATATAAACTTTTTGATTGGATGGAGGGTTGATGGGTCCTATGAAGTCTAAGGCCCATCTTTCGAATGGTTCAAGTACTACCTAAGGGTTTAATGGCATTTCATCTCTATGATTAGGTTGGCCTACTCTTTGGAAGCTATCATAGGCCTTGACATATTTCTTTGCATCTTTGAAGAGTGAGGGCCAATAGTATCCCATCCTGAGAATTTTATGTGTTGTTCTCTTATCAGCAAAATGCCCTCCACAAGGGCCATCATGACAAGCTTTCAATAGATCATACACCTCATCTTCTCGAATACACCTTCGAATTTCTTGATCAACTCCTGTATGAAAAAGGTACCCATTTATCCAACTATATCGAGCACTTTGATGAATAATACTTTTCTTCTCTCGGTAGGATAGGTGTGATGGTAACTTCCCTGCAACTAAGTAGTTAGAAATATCTGCATACCAAGGTTAGTGAGCAGAAACTGCAAATAGATATTCATCGGGAAAGGAATCATCTACTGGGGTATCATCATTAAGTGTCAATCGAGAAAGGAAATTAGCAACTACATTCTCTTTTCTTGGTCTATCTACAATTGTAATATCAAATTCCTGCAATAATAGTAGCCATCTGGTGACTCTAGCATTTGTGATAGGTTTATTCATTAAGTACTTGATAGTTGAGTGATCGGTATGGAAAAAAGTAGAATAGTCAGTAATGTAATGTCTAAATTTATTAATTGCATAAATAACTGCTAAGAATTCCTTCTCGGTGATTGTATAATTGAGTTCAACAGGGGTCATATTCTTGCTGATGAAATATATAGCATAAGGGAGATGATCTTCTTCCTGTCCCAAGACAGCTCCTATAGCAGTATCTGAAGCATCAGAGGATATGTGAAAGGGGAGTGTCCAATCAGGTCCTCTAAGGATAGGGGATGTAGATAACTGATGTTTAAGTGTATTAAATGCTTCTTGACAAAAATTAATCCATTTGAATTCAACATTTTTCATCAGTAAAACAAACAGGGGAGAAGCTATTTTGAAAAAATTGTTAATAAATCTTTTGTAGTATCCAGCATGTCCTAGAAAGCTTCTCACCTCTGTTTGAGTTTTGGGAGTAGGAAGGTCCTTAATGACTTGTATTTTGGATGGGTCTACCTGAAGTCCTTGAGATGAGATCAAATGTCCAAGCACTATTCCTTCACTCATCATCATATGGAATTTTTCTGTACTTAAGGAAAGTTGATCTTGTATGCATCGTTTAAGTACTTTCTCAAGGTTTTCCAGTGCTTCCTGAAAAGAAACACCATAAGGAGTAAAGTCATCCATAAATATTTCCATAGAGTCATTAAGCATATCAGAAAAAATTCCTAAAACTGCCCTTTGGAAGGTTGTTGGTGCATTACATAGTCCAAATGGGAGGACTCTATAAGCAAAGGTTCCCCAATGACTGGTAAAGGTGGTTTTATCTTGATCTTGAGGTGCAATTTTGATCTGGTTATACCCACTGAAACCATCTAAAAATGAGAAAAATTTCTTCCCTGCCAAATTATCTAACACTTGATCAATGAATGGTAATGGAAAGTGATCTTTCTGAGTGGCTTTAT
>JZKD02S2218633.1:289667-305371 GCA_000966675.3 Picea glauca
TGCAGATTGGATTTTTGTCCAGTGGACATTCTCTTCGTGGATGCTTATCTCTGCACTGAGAACAAAATATGGACAAGGCTGCTTCCGTTTCTTCTTGTTTTTTCTTAATCTGCAGGATATCCATTTGTGAGGCAAAAGAGCTTAACATTTCAATTTTAAAACCTTCAAGTAAATTACCTATCTCGGCTCTTGTTTCTCCCCCACTGGGTGATTTTTGGACTCTTGAAAACGTGATGTCCCTGCTGTTTGATCTATTTCTTGAAGCTCCTCTTGAACATCTTTTGCATAAATTAACAATGTCATCGTATGATTCCTTAGATATGTCCCCTTTCCCAAGCATATTCAGCATATCCAGAGAGTCATCCCTTACCCATTTTAATAAAATAGTTTTGAGAATATCCTTACTTACATTGGGATGAATGGATCTTTGTAGATTGTATTGTAGCCTTTCTACAAAGTCCTCCAGATTCTCGTCTTCTTTGTGCATCATTTTAAATAGCTCCTCCTTCTTTTCCCTTGTTCGGTAGTAGTCCTGGTATTTGTTCAAGAATTTCTGTTTCATTTGGTCTCATGTTGTGATTACATGGCTTCCAAGACTCATAAACCATCTTAGTGCATTCCCTTTTAGTGTTGCTGGAAATAAATTTAGTTTTTTAGCATTAGAAACGTAATCATAACTTCTGCATAATATATCAAAATCAAACAGAAATTCATTAGGATCCTCTGAAGATAAACCATGAAAATTAGGCAATGCTGAGAGTGGAATGTTTTTCATGGGGGTTTCTCCTCTAGGGAGATCGCCAATAGGAAATCCTAATGTAGAAAAAGAGTTTTCATCATTTACCTCTCCTGCCTATTCTTCATGATGCAATTCTTCATTGTACTCATCCATGTTTTCTGTCTGCTCCCCTACTGTGCTTACTCTGTCCTCAATGTCTCCTACTGGCTTCTGGACTGTCTTAGGACTCTAAACTTCTTTCCCTGTTCCAAAAATTGCTTGAAATGAAGGCTGGGAGTTTTGTTTTCGAAGGTTTGGTCGTTGAGTAGAAGATTCAGAATTTGATAAAATCTCGTCAATGTAAGTCTTTCTTCCTCCTTTTCCTTTTCCCTTGCCACCTGTAGGGTTAGTGTCTTTGGGTTTTTTCATGCAATCTTTTATCTAAAGAAAATAAATCATAAGTTCTTTTGAAATCTATAGCTATCTTCCCCGGCAACGGCGCCAAAATGTTGGTCACTATAATTGCTTAATTGATTCAAACAACTAAGTGATACATGAATTGTCAACCCAAGGAAGTCTGTTTATTTCAAAGATAACCACGCACTATATATTCTCAATTCCAAAAGCAACTTAGAGTTGTAGTAACAGAAACTATACTAATCACACTTGCCTTGAATGAACTAAAGTTCTGATTTAAATCACAGGAAAGCAACCTACCTATTGCAGATTTTAAAGATTAATTAAAAGAATCCTGTATTACATTAAAATAACACTTGCAACAGGAAAGAACAGCTATTCTGCAACCAGAGAACAGGACCCTTATTCTCAAACAGAGACTTCAGTACTTTGTTTCTGATTAACACTCTTCCATGAAAGCAGTAATGCAGAGAATGCTAACTCTATATAGTAGAGAACAAGGCCATCTAATTCCTTCCTTTCTAAGCAGGAACCTTAAGCCCTATCCCTGATTAGAACACTTGTGAAAATAACTGAGATCTACAGAGAACAGGATCTCCTGATTCCTTCCTTTCTAAGCAGGAACCCTTAATCTAGTTTCTGGCTATCACACTTGCAGAAGTGAATGAAATCTACAAAGAACAAGGTATTCTGACTCCTTCCTTTCTGAGCAGGAACTCTTAACCCCGTTTCTGGCTAGCACACTTGCAGAAGTAATTGAAATCTACAGAGAACAAGATATTCTAACTCCTTCCTTTCTGAGAAGGAACCCTTAACTCGATCTCTGGCTAGCACACTTGCAAAAGGAATCGAAATATACAGAGGACTGGACATTCTGATCCCTTCCTTTCTAAGCAGGAACCCTTAACCCAATCTTTGGCTAGCCTCATAAAATCATCACAGAAGATTGCTAATAAAAAGAATTACGAATTTCATTCAATAAACTAAGACAGAGTTCAGTAGTGTTTCAGCAAAGCAGAATTCAAAAAGTAGTGTTTCAGCAAATAAAAGTTAATCAAATCATAAACAGAAATTGTACTAACACACTTCTAAAACTAACGGGTGAATCTTGTGATGAAGGTGGGCCCTCCCTTCTCACAAGATTCCCCTGAAACGAGAAAGCTAGAGAAGGATACTCAAAGAAGTCTTTTATTCATCTGTCAAAATATCATATTACAATCTGGAAGTGAAGTGCGTCCCTCTCTCTGAATATTTTCAATACATAAAACCTTGGATCCTCCGAATGATGATTTCCTCTTATTTAAAGAGGGAACCCCTTCGATACAATTGATAAAAAATTACAATGTGTATATAAGTCCTATCTTTAGTCGGATCTACTTTCTAAACCATAATAGGATGTCCTAGTCCCACACAACAGAATACTATTATAGGTGTTGAATGAGGTATTGCTGTTACGGTTGGAGTAACAACTTCTTCTCGTTGCTGCTGATTGTTGTTTCAACATCGCAATTCACGGGATGTTTCAGCCACGTGAATTGCGCTCTTGATGTGTCAGCATTCATATGTAGGAGCGACGATTGGTGCTTGACCGTTGACTGTAACGGCTTTGTATTTCAGCATCGTCGGTCCTAGCGATTTCCTCTGTGTTTCAACATCTGTGACTCTGGACTGTGTAACAACTCTGTGTTTCAGCATCTGGGACTCTGGACTGTGTAACAACTCTATGTTTCAGCATCTGCGACCTCGGACTGTACAACAACTCTGTGTTTCAGCATCAGTTCTGTTTTTTAGCAACAACGACCTTGGACTGTGTGACAGTTTTGTGTTTCAGCAACAGGCCTTAGATGCTAATCTACAGTTTTGAACACTTATGCATTTCTAATCAATGGTCAAGTATGAGAGTGATGTAAAATATTATGCAAAACAGATTAAACGTATAGTAATGAGAAGGGACGTTGTATACCTTTGGAATGATCAGATAAAGTGATAGTATGAGTTTAAATATGGGTGATCAAGAGTATAATAGTGGCAAAAAGTATAGGCAAAAAGGTACATTGTGTGGTCCTAACACATACCAGAGAAAAATCAAGTCATATTTTGAAAAGAAAACCAAGTAGGCGATCTTTCAAGAAGGCAACCTGGTCTTGAGGTGCGATTCCAAAAGGGAAGAAAAATCTAAGCATGGTAAGTTAAATAACCTATGGTTTAGTCCTTTTAAGGTGGTATAGGTTCTGGACAATAATACATTTGTTTTACACAATCTGGATGATACTAAAATTTTTGGAGGCCCAATAAATGGGCACTTCCTGAAACACTATTTTTCTTGAAAGACTGAGGGAAGGTCCCTCTTGTACCATAGCTTCTTTCCTTTTAGTTTTCCATTGATTAGTTAGTCTCTGTGTGAATAAAGACTCCATATCTCAACAAAGGCACTCAGGTGTGTTAGTATTGTTGGTTTAATCTTCTTTTTGAGGACAGGAAAAAATAGCACCATCTCTAAATATGGTTAGAAGACTTTTAAAGTTCATAGATGGATAAAAATTTAGCAGGGGTGCTAAAGTAGTAGGGTCACCCAGATCGCAGGTTGGACAATTGATCGAAGCCTCACACTTCATTGCGAAAATAAAAAGCTCCTGAACGTTAATCTCCTAGAGCATTTTCACAATTGAAACCATGGTATAGCTTGTGAAGTACGTGGAAATTGATGGTTGATTATGGAATTCAGAGCAGTGTGGATCCAAAAAACCCTCAAAAACCTCCACAATCACGTGCTAATATCATGTCTAGGGTCCAATCGGAGAGTTGCACATGAAAAAAATACTTGACCTCAAGACAAATCATCAAACAAAAAGTCATGAGGACCATGCTCGCACTAATGAAATACTCGGTTGGTTCTATCAAACCAGGAGATTTGAAGAATATGGAAAAGTCATCAAAGAAGTAGGGATAAAATCATTGTGTACAAGCCATAATGAGATAACCTTGTACCAAACTCATTAATAAGTTGAGGTCAAATGCGAAGATCAGTTTGAACCCTTTTTTAAAGGATTTGGTTATCAATGTAGATGAAAGTGAATTAGAGGATGAAGATAGTGCACAGGTCCATAGAAGTAGATATACATGGCTGACAGACAGAAGCAGAGGTAAGTTACAACAAGTGGGAGTGAGGTTTTGAGAGGTAAGGCACCTGATCTACTATTCTTAGCACCTCACAAGGAAGTGTTATCCCTGGTTGGAGCCAATGTTGTAACTTAGGTCTGCACCCCTGCCCTTTCCCTCCTTTACCCTATACATCCATCAAGTGTGATTTTTGTTTTGTGTTTGCTAAGATTATTCTCCATGATTTAATCACTCGAATTCAATGGCCCCTACCCATCTTTACTTATTTTGCACCATCTTTTTCTTTCTTGAAAGGTAATTCCATGTTCTAGTTTGAGTTTGAAAATAATTTTCATCATGTTTATCACTAATTGAATATGCAGCAGGTCGACCAAGTCCTTTGTATGTGCAGGAAACATAAAAAAAAAAAGACACAACAATCCATTTTGGATTTAGATTGTGAGAACATGCAGGTTTAATTTTCAATGGTGGAGATCCAACAGTCAAATCAGATCAGTGACTCGCATGCATTCAGATTTGCATAATCATGCGATGTTTAACCACAAAGTTTCACTCCGTGACTTCGACATTCGGGCGTCCTAGCTCATCTTTGTTTAAGTCTCACAAAACCCCGAAATGTCAGAGCCCCAAACTACCACATCAGATCTAGGAAATTAGCCATCTGAGAGGTTTTAGTTCAGAACAAGCGCAGATAATAGAAACCCCAAAGAGCCAGAGACACGTGGCACTCATCTATGAGGACGCATGGCATTCATCTGTCACCGACATGTGGCACTCATTTCTAGTACTTTGGGCATGCCATTTTCTCATTTTTGGGTGACACATGTCACTCTCTTTCATGTGGACACGTCAACAATAATGACATCATGTGGCCACGTTGTTATCATATCTTTCTACAGGGGGGATGTTATTCCCTTGATTTTGGCCTCTAGGTGAAAAAAGGAAAATAAAGGGGCTTAAAACCCACTAAATGGCGCTTATCCTAAGTTCGTCGGGGTCGATGTGACCATTTGGCGCATTGTGCTAAGAGGCGTGTAGATCTGGGTGAATGCGATCTGAGCACTCTATATTGATGGTTGTTGATCATATTGGGGCCCCAACATGCGTAGTCATTAAAAATTGTAGGGCAGGCCAGGTTTGAAACCATGATTTTGTGGAGATGCTACGTGTCAGTGAGAGACACACATCGGGTCCAAAAGCGGTGAAGAATCAAACCACTTTTTTCAGCCCTGATATGCACATGTATGTATAAGGCCCTATCCCGGGTCGACAAGTGGGCGCTCTATCCCGCCGATAGTTTCCCCCCATTCCATCTCTCTCCTTTGTCCGCCACATCCCCCACTCCCCTATAACTTTCGCTCCCTCACACCTATCCTCCACTCACTGTCCCACATGTCGCATTTCCTCTTCCCATCCATGTTGTCCACTTGGCCATATCTACATCTTCTATTTTATGTCGAATGCACCAATCACATCATCGACTTCCACGTCCTCTGTCAGGCCTCCTCGCGAGCATCAGACTTAGATCCATATGGAAGAATGCAGTTGCCGCCAAATTTTGCAGGTGCAGTGCTGACTTAGGCCTTCACGATCCCGATGAAGCATTTATTGAAGTTAGTTGGTGGTCATTGAACATAGTTTCCACCATAAATGGAAATCCCTATAAAGGAATGTCAGCAAGTTGCCTTAGATGCAAAACCTTCCTGAAACATGATTGCGCCTGACAAGAGATCGCTTCTGATAGGAGACTGCACGCAAATTATTCCAGGAAGCATGTAGACATAATGCCTTTAATGCAGAGACTCGAGCATGCTTTCATAGTTTGGATTTGATTATATAGGAGTCTTCCTTATATTTTGTTAGGGTCGATGGTTGAGCTAAGATCCTGATTTGTAAAATTTTAATGAAGCCTTTGGTTCTCTGGTTATGTACCTGTATTTGAGACTTCTTGTTTAATGAAAGTCAGTTTCCTTCCATATCTCTGTAACAACTGTGTTAAGACACTCAGGCATGGATGATCTAGTCAAGGGTAGTTATGTTCTTGTGATGTAGGTTTGATCACAATGGCATCACGACCAGTTTTGATCAGTTTCTTGTGATTGTTTTTCCCCCAACGTTGAATGACTTGGGCATGGATGATCCAGTTGAGTTGTTATTATTGAATTGTGATGTATGTTTGATTTCATTTCAGTGATAAATTCATTCAGTTACTTGAAACCCTGAACCAAGAGGATCTTGTCTTCAAATTTTTTCCTCTTTAAGTTGTTGGAAGACCGGATGTCCATTGCAAACTTCTTCATTCTTCTCAGGTTCCTCCCCCTACTCACCCTTATTACAACTTACTAACTGAAGTTAGGTTGAGACCTCACTTTCTTGTGCATTCCAGCCCAGTTTCCTGAGTTAAAGCGATATAATATTGATACTACGTCCATTAGACCACCCTTTAAAAATATTCACTGTGACATACAGATTGATGGGTATTGGGCTTACCTCTGCAAAAATCCAGAGGTGACTTCCAATGCTAACATTTTTGGCATCGTTGCCAGGGACGAATTGAATATTTTCCCTGGGATTGAACGACAAAGATTACTCATTCTGAAGGTGCATCATAACTTAGTACTTCAAGATTGCAATTGTGCACCTAGTGACTCCAATGTGGTGACTCCATTGAGACGAATCCAATGTTTTAGTTGTGGCTTCCATGGGCAGACAGACGAGTTCCATTCCACAACTGCCTTTAGTAACACCTAAAGCTAACCCAAAGAAAGTCATAAGAATATGAAAGATCCTTCAGGAGGGTACTTCAGCTGTTGAACCAGGTATTTCTGATGATTTTCACCTTCCTTCTATAGCAACTCTAGTATCTGTTTCTCAGTTCCCTATTACACCATCTGTTGGAGCTTCTAGAAGTTTAAATTTTGGGAGTTTCCTACTGATTTCTCCTCCCCCAGTTTAACTACCCCTCCTCTTGTCAAAGTTGTTTCTTTGAAAGAGAGGGAAACCTCTTTTCCCTTGAGCCCTGAGGCCTTTTATCCAGAGCCTCGGTTGTTTCCCTTTGTTCCTAGAAGCACACCTCCCATCTCCCATGTCCGAACGATTCACACTCCAATGGAAGGAGATAATCCCCCCAAAAATAGAATGGACATTATAGTAGTTTCTAGATATGCCCCTCTCATTTTTCCTCAACATCTTAATGCCCTCCCAAATGATGGATACCTTAAAGCTTCCTAAGTTCATGGGGGAGGGAGATATCACTGCAAAGGATAACCTTACAAATTTATATAGTTATGTTAATAACTATGTCATAGTAAATGAAGATGTGTGGATGAAGATTTTCATCCACAGTCTTGATGGAGAAGCCAAAAAGTGGTTCAGAGCCCTGACCCCTGGATCCATTGATGGGATTGAGGTTTTAGATGATATCTTCTTGAGATAATGGGGGGGGGGGGGGGGAAAAAAGGACTTCATGTATTATATCATAGAGTTCGGGTCCCTAAAGAGAAAAGAGGGAGAGTCTGTCTCTGACTTCTCGAAACGATTCAACAAAATGTACAATAATATCCCTGCTAAGATAAATCCTACTGAGGCCTCTGCCAAAATCACATATTCTAGTTCTTTTGACCCTGACTTCTACCCCCTGTTAAGAGAGAAAAGAGCTACCTCCTTGGCTCATATGCAATATGCATCCCTAGAAGTAGAGTCTAATATATTGGAAGTTGAAAGACTCGGGAATAAGGCTTATATAGATAGAGGAAGAGGAGGATCTGAAGCCTCAACCTCTAGTTCCTCTTCCCCCCCATCAAATGGATGAAGTAACCAAGTTACTAAAATCACTTTCATATTGAATGGAAAGGTTGGAATTAGAAGGAAAGAAAACATACAAAAATCCTCAAATTGTTGATAACAAAGGAAACTTCAAGAGTCCGAACAACAATGCTCCTTATATTATGTAAAGAGAACCTTGAAACATAGATAGGGATGATCAGAAAATCCAGACCCCTCTTCAAAATAACCTTGTTATATATGAGGGTGGAGAGGAAGAAGACCTCGATCCAAAAATTCACTGTCTTGAAGATACATCCTCTTCTCCTCACTTAACTCAATCAACATATGGGGAGTATCTCATGGACAACCAATTAAATGAGATGATAAAGGGGGATAAGGCTAGTGACAACCCAAATAGATACAACCTCAGGTCCAAAAATAAAGGAGGAAATCATGATGTTCCTGATCGACCTACTAGAGAAGAAAATCCCACTAAAGATGTAGCAAGCAATAGCAAGGAGAAGGAAACACAAAACCTCCCACCAATAGCCAAAGGTCCCATCCCAGAGGTAAGAGAAATTTTGAATCCCCCCTCCTATTTTAACATTGAGCATGAAATTCATAAGATTAGGATTCCTGTCCCCCTTTTAGAGTCGGTAAAACATGAGGACTTTAGGATATCCCTATCTAAGTTGTTTCTACTTGAACCCTCAAATCATCCCATAGATTCAATCAATTTGCAAGATGAAAAGCCATCAATCATATTAGGTCCCATGGTAGAAGATAGAGAAGATTCATCCCCTCCCTTTTACACATCACTGAACATACATGATAAGGTACTGCATAATTGTCTAATGGATTCAGGAGCCTCTCATAATCTCATGCCCAAAACTGTCATGAAGGAACTGGGACTGGAAGTCACCAAAGAATACCATGACTTGTATTCTTTTGATTCAAGGAGGGTGCAATGTCTTGGGGTCATCAAAGATCTGGTTTTGAACTTGTTTCAGCTACCCATGAAAAGCGTGGTCATGGACATTGTAGTGGCTAATGTTCCCCCAAAGTTTGGCATGTTATTGTCAAGATCTTGGATAAAAAGGCTTGGGGGAACATTGCAAATGGACCTCACATATACTACTATTCCTTTGTTTGGGGGGGAGCATAGAAGACTGTACAAAGAAGCTCAGTTGGCCTATATTATTAGTGATGAATCTGACCCCACCAACCATCCCATATTTTCACTTGACAATGACTTGGGATCTATATTATTGCAGCTCACTGATGGCCCTGAACCTCATCTTGAAATCAGAAAAGAGTCCCTTAATCTCTGTGAATATTTTCCTTTGATTACCTCTATTTGGAAAATGTTCTTTGCTGGAGCCTCTTCTAGAGAAGGTGTCGGTGCTGGAGTGGTCCTTGTTTCACCTATTCAAGAAATTATATCTCTATCCTACAAGTTAGAATTTGAAGCTACCAACAATGTGGTAGAGTATGAAGCTCTTGTTTTGGGTTTGAGAGCTGCAAAGGACATGGGTATTGAAGAGATATCAGTGTTCAAGGATGCCGAGTTAATTTTCCATCAGATCAGAAATACTTATGAGGCCAAACACCCTCGGCTCAAAAGTTATAGAAATGAAGTGTGGGACCTAATTGATAGTTTTTTCTCATCTTTTAACATTTCATTTGTTCCCAGAGAAGAGAATTCCATGGCCAATTCTATGGTTGTCTCAACAAGTAATTTCAGATTCCCTCTGCCATCTGAATTCAGATATGATGTAGAAGTGAAATATAGACCCTCTATACCTGACAATGTCAAGCATTTGAAAGTGTTTGAGGATGATCTTGAAATCAAAATATTCTTGGAGGTTGTTGATGAGTTTTCTACATCACACATTGATCAGGACCCATCTTCTTACATAGATCCCCATCCTGATGTTTTTCTGAACAAAATTGTTGATCATCACATTGTTCAATTACCCAACAATCACATCCTAAAGGGACTGGTCTCTCTGGAAATATTATTTGATAGAAATGATATGGCAGTGAAGGGTAAAGTCTCAAATGATGATGCTGACATGGATGAGTGTAATATTGGCACATAGAAGGATCCAAAATTTGTCAAGTTGTCAAGTAGTTTATCGAGAGAGAAAAGGGTCGAGTATGTTGAGATATTAAAGGATTTTTCTAATTTGTTTGCCTAGACCTCTGAAGACCTCATAACATATCACATCAGTGTTATTGAGCATAAAATTCCATTGAAGTGGGAGGCCAAACCATTTAGGCATAAATTGAGATAGATAAATCCTATGTTGCTGCCTATTATGGAAGGGGAGGTAAAGAAGTTGTTGAAGACTCAAATCATTGTCCCTTTGAGATATTCTGAATGGGTGGCCAACTAGGTCCCAGTAAGAAATAAGAGTGGATAAATCAGACTCTGTGTCGATTTTAGGAACCTAAATAGAATCTCCAAGAAAGACAATTACCCACTGCCAAAGATAAAACATATATTACAAGGGGTAACAGGTGCTTCCAGTATTTCCATGATTGATGGATTTTCTGGCTACAATGAGATCTTTGTCCTACCTGAAGATAGAGAAAAGACAACATCCACTACTCCTTGGGGAACATTCATGCATGCCCAAATTCCTTTTGTATTAATGAATGCAAGAGCAACCTTTCAGCGAGCCATCGACATAGATTTCATAGGGGAAAGGGACAAATTTGTAGTCATCTATTTGGATGACATTACAGTTTTTTCCAAATCTGATAAAGAACATTGTCAGCATCTGAGAAGGGTCTTCCTAAAATGCATAAAATTTAGTCTCTCCCTAAATCCTAAGAAGTCTTTATTTGTCATGCAGGAGGGAAAATTGTTGGGACACATAGTATCAACTGAGGGGATCAATATTGATTCAAGCAGGGTGGAAGCTATTCAAACCTTTTCACTTCCCAGATCCAAGAAGGAAGTCCAATCTTTCTTGGGAAAAATCAATTTTCTGAGAAGGTTTGTTTAAAATTTTGCTGAATTGGTGAAGCATATCACATCCATGCTCAGGAAGGGGAATGAAGTAAAATGGACTACTGAGTCCAGATAATCCTTCGATAAAATCAAGAAGGCGTTGACTGAGGAACCTCTACTTATCAGTATTGATTAGTCCAAGGATTTTCTGATATTTTCCTTTGCTTCGTT
The DNA here is from genome assembly GCA_000966675.3 of Picea glauca. Taxonomy (NCBI): domain Eukaryota; kingdom Viridiplantae; phylum Streptophyta; class Pinopsida; order Pinales; family Pinaceae; genus Picea; species Picea glauca. Next base: position 300,878 of record JZKD02S2218633.1, read on the forward strand.
TGATATAGTGGTAACTATTTTGTTACAGAAGAACGTTGACGGGCTAGAGCAACCAATTTATTTTTTTAGCAGAGAATTGAGAGACACAGAGGTCAGATATGACATTATGGAGAAACAAGCTTATGCCTTGGTGAAATCTCTCAAGGCTTTCATATTCTATGACATACATTCAAATATCATTACATACGTTCCTTCAGCTTCTGTGAAGGACATTCTCATCCAGCCCGACATAGACGGGAGAAGGAGCAAGTGGATTGCCAAAATACTTGAATTTGTTCTGGAAATAAAACCCACCAAACTAGTTAAAGGTCAAGGTTTAGCCAAGATGTTGGTTGAATCTAATTGTAAATCTTTGGGGGTTAACTCCATCAACACTTTCTCATAAAATCAACAGGCTGAGTCGTCCGATAAAAATCCACAGGATAGCCCTCCATTGGAAGAATGTACCTGGTACAAAGACATTATATTTTTTCTGCAGGAGTTAAGGCCTCCATATGGAATGGGGAAGAGCAAGGAAAAAGTTTTAAAACTCAAAGAAATCAGATATTGCCTTATTGACCAGGTTTTGTATTGGAAGGACCCTCTAGGAGTGCTTAGATTTTTAAATCCATAAGAGGCCCACAAGATTATGTTTGATTTTCATGACAGCCTGTGCGGGGGACATCATTTCTGGAGAACCAAGACCTATAAAATTCTTAGGGTTGGGTACTTCTGGCCTACTCTGTACATCGATGTCTGTGAAAAAGTCAGAGCTTGCATCAAATGTCAGAAATTCTCTAGGAAGAAGCAGCTCAAGTCTCTTCCATTGAAGCCTGTGGTAGCTTCAGGACCCTTTCAGCAATGGGGTCTGGACTTCATTGGGGAAATTCATCCTGCTTCAAGTGGTCAACACATGTGGATCTTAACTACAACAGATTATTTCACCAAGTGGATAGAAGTTATTCCCACAAGGAGTGATTCTCACAAAGGGATCATTGGTTTTCTTGAAGATATTATGGCAAGGTTTGGTTGTCTGAACAAAATCATCACAACAGGTTTGGTTTGGAATATCTGTGATATATCTATGCATTTATTTATTATATCACCGATCTCATTTTGTGCCGAAAATAATCTGGATCATGATGGAATGAAAAAATTTAAGGAAAAGTAAAGGTCAAACTGTGCAAAGTTTCACAGAATAATTTAGGAAGAAAGCTCTTTGATCCAGAATCGGATCCAGAAGCCTGATAGGGCTTGAAAAATTCTCAAAAATGAAAGTTCTCGAAATGAAACTAAACCTATACCATTGCATCCATCTCGTCTTCCTGATTCCGGTGGTATATTTACTTTGTCAAACGGGCTCCGTATGGAGAAGATATCGCGTTCTGTCCGAAAAGTCAAACAGGCAAAAAAAAAGGGGATGACTGTACAATCCGTACAGTCCACGTGTCATGACCGTACAGCTGACGTGGCAGTTCCGTACAATTGATGTGGCGGTTCCAGAATGCGACACGTGGAAACATTGGATGATGACATGTGGCATCACCAGGAGGTGACACGTGTCAGGTGGATTCGAGCGTACAGAGGTACAGTTGGATGTGTCCCGAGGTGACATGTGTCACCACTGAAAGGGTGACATGTGGCACGGGTGACGTCATCGGCTGACGTGGCAGGCTGACGCAATAGGTGACTGGGAAATACGATGGCTGACGTGGCAGGTGACAGGGCAGTAATGCGTGGCAGTACGACAGACGACGTGGGCGAATCAGAGTTTGACACGTGGCATGTTCTGGTTGGTTGGAAAGGTGCCACATGGCCCAGTCAAGGGCTACCACGTGGCACCCCATCATTGGTTGTTGGTTTGGTTATATAAAATTGTTTTTGGTATGTCACCGGGGGTCGAACTCGTGACCTCCGGTGGGCGTATGGACTGACGGGGTTGGGCTAACCGCCTGCCCCCACGGTGGAACTTGTAATGTAAACGACCGAATTTTTATTTGAATTTGGTTTGAGTTTTGACCGGCGGCAAAAAGGGTCAGGGCTTAGCCCCAGCCCTCGACGCAAACGCTTACACCATACGACCATATCACATATCCGGGAGCGCGACACATAATGTGCGGGGTTGTTAACCATTTGGCCTGGGTCATATGTACATGCCATGAGACCCAGGGCTATTGCCACTGTTTGCACATGCCAATATAACATTTGGCCCGAGATTCCATGCCATGCGCCAACGACCGGGGGCTGGAGCCAATGGGAAAGGGTCAGCGCGTGGGCGCTCGGACACATGCCATACCATATGACCACGAATTAAAGTGCACACGCCAAGGAAGGGGGCTAGTGCTCGATTTATTTGCCAAAGTGGGTTTTTACCCAATGTTTGGGTTATTTTTGGTTAATTATGCCTATTTTTAGTGGATTCCTTCCATTTTTGGGGGATATTGGGCATTTTTGGAGGCCAGATTCTTGGAGGAAGTTGGAGCTGAGAAACCAACTCCAAGCCTATATAAACCAGGTCTGTTTGAGGCCATTTACAGCTAGTCAGAGAAGAGTTATGCTGAAGAAAAGCCAAGCCAAAGTCAGTTTGATGCAGGGAAGCTTTTGAGGAGGAGACGCTGTCGGATCGTTTCTGGGAGCTTGGAACATCCGTTTTGCGTGCAGTTTTCTTTTCAGGGTTCTAGAGATCTGGGAGAACAAGAACAGATCAGTCTTGTAGCCATTTGGCATTGCAGCGATGTAAAGTAAGCATTTGAACATAAATAAAGAAGCCTCCCCCACAAAGAAAAGGCCCGAAGACGTAGGCAAAAGTTGTGCCGAACTCCGTTATCAATCTGCGTGTTTATGGTTTGCTGTCTATTATTCATTTCAGATCTGCATATGTGTATTTGGCTGTTATAATTCCTCTTATTTCCTCATTCTTTCACTAAATTCTCAAATGGTTAATTAACGCATGCAAAATTAAAACTCAACCATAGTCATTTAAAAGATCCTACGGATCAAGTGGCATCAAAGCTAGTTGACATTTGGATTTGAGTTGCATGTTAACCAGGGAAAAGCTACAATGTGGTGAAGGCGAGCTTGTTGCATAGAATCCATTAATTGGATTGAGAAAAAGATCTTATTTCAAAGAGAAGATGGCATCGGAAGAAGGGATTTCTCAAGAAGAGAAAGAGTTCCGGAAAACATTCCATGCTATGTCGGAGATGGTGACAGTTTTGTATGAAGATTATTTAGAACGGAAGCGACCAGTTTTGGTTAATACTTCAAAAGGAAAAAGTGAAGAGGAAGAGGACCATCCTCACATTCCTCCCTCACCTCCATCAACACCTCCTTCTTCTCCTTCTTCTTCAAGTTCAAGTTCTAAATCTAATGAGAAGAAAAATGTTCATAATCATAAACATGAAATGCCATTGTTAAAACTTGATGTAAAATTTGAGTTGCCCATATATGATGGTGAAGTAAATTCAGAAAAACTTGATAACTGGATCAGACAAATGGAGGTATACTGCAGTGTGCAGCAGATCAAGGATGAGGCCACACAAATTAAATTGGCATCTTTGAGACTTGCAGGTACAGCTCTTATCTAGTGGCAAAGCAAGCTGCAAAAAGGAACACAAGATGTGGGTAAAGTATTTCCATCATGGAAGAATTTCATTTCTGCACTTAGGAAACAGTTTTATCCTTTGGGTTATAAAGAAAAAGAAATCATTGAATGACAATCTTTAAAGCTAAGAAAAGGACAATCACTGCAAGAATACACCGATGGATTTAGAAAAATGGCATTAATGTTAGACATTCCTTTGCAAACACAAGAAACCCTTATGAAGTATATATGTGGTTTTCCTGCGCATATTAGAAACATTGTTTTTATGTTTGGACCCACTAACCTTGATGAGGTTTCTGTTCAAGCTATGTATATTGAAGTAGGGAAAGCAGGTGTGTCAGGGGAATCATCATTTTCAAAGAAAGATGATAAGAGGAAAAGGCATGGAAATGGAAAGAATGAAAATGTCATGACAAAGAAGGAAGGAAAACCCTCTTGCAAACATTGCAAGAAAGAGGGACATGATGAGGAAAAATGTTGGCAGTTGCATCCCGAAAAGAGGCCAAAGTGGTTCAAAGAAAAGAAGGGAACGCAAACAGTGGCAATAACAACAACAAAGCCTATAGACTTGGGATCAGATTCAGGTGATGAATCTAAGATTTCATTGGTTGGTATGACAGGTAAATTTGGTGAAGAGATTGATTGTAGAAGCAAGTTGTTTCATATAAGAGTAATAATGTGACACACTAAGATAGATACATTAATCGACAGTGGATCTCAATCTAATCTAATCTCAGAAGAATTGGTTAAGAAAATGGGATTAAAAACACAAACTCATCATAAGCCTTACACACTAAAATGGATAAGCAATCATCATCAGATGCACATAACAAAGCAGTGCACAATTAAATTTGCAATTTCAGATAAGTATGTGGATGAAGTAACTTGTGATGTTGTGTCGTTAAAAGAAT
>JZKD02S2218633.1:305421-322812 GCA_000966675.3 Picea glauca
CAGATGCACATAACAAAGCAGTGCACAATTAAATTTGCAATTTCAGATAAGTATGTGGATGAAGTAACTTGTGATGTTGTGTCGTTAAAAGAATGTGGAATGGTCTTAGGTAGTCTGTACTTGTATGATCGTAAGGAAATCTTCTACAGAACAAAGAATCAATATCAATTCACTAAAGAAAGTCATGATTTTGTTGTTCATGCTCATCGTGTTAAAGCAAGTAAAACAATGGAACAATTAACGAAGGTAATGCAAGTAAGCAACAAACCACTAATTGTTTCAAATGAAGTAATAGATCTTAAGCAAGAACAAGACATGGTTGTTGAGTGGAAAATCAATCATAAGTTGCTTCAAGATAAGCTCATGTTGTGCATATATTTCAAGTATATCAGTTCATTTGCAGTCGTCTTTTTGATGCTGTCATTAACAATGTTTTCTACATGGATGATAGTGGCTTCAGTAAGATGTAACAAGGTTGCAATGGCTAATAATGTACTGTCAGTTGTCATGATTGTGTTACAGTTGATATTGATGAGACAGGTGCACAGGATCGAGTTCAGAGATAAAGGACAAGCCGGGTGGCCTATCCCGAGATTGTTGACTGGTCAGTGACCTTTTGGGGACCAAAAGATCTTTTTGTGGGGAGGTGTGATCCAAAATCGGATCCAGAAGCCTGATAGGGCTTGAAAAATGCTCAAAAATGAAAGTGCTCGGAATGCGATGAAACCTATGTCATTGCGTCTGTCTCGTCTTCCTGATTCCAGTGGTATATTAACTTTGTCAAATGGGCTCCGTATGGAGAAGATATCGCGTTCTGTCCAAAAAGTCAAATAGGCAAAAAAAAGGGGATGACTGTACAGTCCATACAGTCCACGTGTCATGACTGTACATATGATGTGGCAGTTCCGTACAGTTGACGTGGTGGTTCCAGAATGCGACACGTGGTATCATTGGATGACGACACGTGGCAACACCAGGAGGCGACATGTGTCAGGTGGATTCGAGCATACGGAGGTACAGTTGGACGTGTCCCAAGGTGACATGTGTCACCACTGAAAGGGTGACACGTGGCACGGGTGATGTCATCGGCTGACATGGTAGGCTGATGCGGCAGGTGACTGGGCAGTACGACAGCTGACGTGGTAGGTGACAGGGCAGTGACGTGGGGCAGTACGGTAGACGACGTGGGTGAATCAGAGTTTGACATGTGGCATGTTCTGGTTGGTTGGAAAGGTGCCATGTGGCCCATTCAAGGGCTGCCACGTGGCACTCCATCATTGGTTGTTGGTTTGGTTATATAAAATTGTTTTTGGTATGTCGTCGGGGATCGAACTCGTGACCTCCGGTGGGCGTATGGACTGACGGGGCTGGGCTAACCGCCCGCCCCCACGATGGAACTTGTAATGTAAACGGATGAATTTTTATTTGAATTTTGTTTGAGTTTTGACTGGCGACAAAAAGGGCTGGGGCTTAGCCCTAGCCCTCGGCGCAAACGCTTACACCATACGACCATATCACATATCCGGGAGCGCGACACATAATGCGCGGGGTTTTTAATAGTTTGGCCCAGGTCATATGTACATGCCAGGAGACCTGGGGCTATTGCCACTATTTGCGCGCGCCAATATAACATTTGGCCCGAGATTCCATGCCATGCGCCAACGACCGGGGGCTGGAGCCAATGGGAAAGGGCCAGCGCGTGGGCGCTCGGCCACATGCCATCCCATATGACCACGAATTAAAGTGAGCATGCCAAGGAAGGGGGCTAGCACCCGATTTATTTGCCAAAGTGGGTTTTTACCCAATGTTTGGGTTATTTTTGGTTAATTATGCCTATTTTTAGTGGATTCCTTCCATTTTTGGGGGATATTGGGCATTTTTGGAGGCCAGATTCTTGGGGGAAGTTGGAGCTGAGAAACCAACTCCAAGCCTATATAAACCAGGCTTGTTTGAGGCCATTTACAGTCAGTCAGAGTAGAGTTATGCTGAAGAAAAGCCAAGCCAAAGTCAGTTTGATGCAGGGAAGCTTTTGAGGAGGAGACGTCGTCGGATCGTTTCTGGGAGCTTGGAACATCCATTTTGCGTGTTGTTTTCTTTGTAGGGTTCTAGATATCTGGGAGAACAAGACCAGATCAGTCTTGTATCCATTTGGCATTGCAGCGATGTACTTTTTAGCATTTGAACAGAAATAAAGAAGCCTCCCCCACAGAGAAAAGGCTCGGAGACGTAGGCAAAAGTTGTGTCGAACTCCATTATCAATCTGTGTGTTTATGGTTTGCTGTCTATTATTCATTTCAGATCTGCATATGTGTATTTGGCTGTTATAATTCCTCTTCTTTCCTCATTCTTTCACTAGATTCTCAAATGGTTAATTAACGCATGCAAAATTAAAACTCAACCATAGTCATTTAAAAGATCCTACGGATCACTCTTTCATTAAACATTCCTTTGGATTCTTATGAAACTTTAATGAAATATATTAGCGCACTTCATATTTATATTTGTCATACTTTGCTCTTGTTTAACCCCACCAATCTTGACGAAGTTTGTGTGCAAGCCACTCACCTTGAGAACACGGGAAAGCATGTTCAAGAATATCCCACAAAGAAATCTTCCAATCTCCCACATAAGCCTTTAAGATTTTTAAAAGGAAGGACAAGAAGACCTCCACAGTGATGAGAGAAGGAGGAAATCCATCTTGCACTCATTGTAAGAAAAGTAGTCACGATGATGAACATTGTTGGAAAATGCATCCAGAGAAGAGATTGAAACCGTTCAGTGGAAAGGAGAAGACAAAAAATGTTGCTACAGTGCAACAAGATCTTGGTTCTGATTCAGAAGGTGAAGGAAAGATCACAGTGGTTGGAGTACAAGGTAAAATTTCCCTTCATACTAGTTAAAATTCCAATAATGAATCTCATGATGATGAACGAAAGAGGAATGAATTATTTCACATAAGATTTGTATCTAAACACACTAAGATAGATACACTATTTGATCTAGGTTCCCAAGTAAAATTGATATCTAAATCACTTGTCAAAAATATGGGTCTTGAAAGGAAACCACATCCAAATCCTTGTCCTCTTGGTTGGGTATGTGATAAAGAAAAACTTAATGTCACCAAACAATGTAGGGTCAGATTTTCTATTGCTTCAAAGTTGATTGATGAAGTGGATTTGGATGTTGTATCACTTGATATATTCGGCATAGTGTTGGGGAGTCCTTATCTTTATGATAGAAAATAAGTCTTATTTCGTCATGAGAACACATACCACCTTACTAATGGGGGAGTGAAATATATTGTTAGACCTCACAACATGAGGGTAAACACAACACTTGTTAGTGCAAGAAAAATGAAGAGACTCATAAACACTAACAAGAGACATGTACTCATGATTGTAAGGGAAAAACTATTGGAACATCTGATGCTTTCCAAGGATGTGATCCTTCTCATAAGAAAGAATTATTTGATATTGTTTCTAAGTATGATGATATTTTCTAGGAACTAAATGGATTACCTCCTAAGAGGGAAATCCAACATGAGATACATCTTCAACATGATTCTCCTCTTCCTAATGTGGGCATGTACATGATGTCAGTTGTGGCGATGATAGAGATCAAGAAGCAGGTATAGGGCTTATTATATCAAGGGGTCATCGGGCCCAACTCATGTCCTTGTGGTTCTCTGATCATGATGGTGCCAGATAAAGATGGCACATGGCGAATGTGTGTCAATTACCGGGATTTAAATAAAATCATGGTGAAAAATCGATACCATCTTCCTCATATAGATGATTTACTTGATCAGTTAAAGAATGTTGTTTATTTCACTAAGTTGGATTTGCGCAATGGATACCATCAGATCAGGTTAGCAGAACAAGATGCATGGAAGACTACCTTTAAAACCAAGCAGGGATTGTTTGAGTGGTTAGTTATGTCGTTTGGTCTTTGTAATGCTACAACAACCTTCATGTGTGTGATGAATGATGTATTCAGGACTTTTCTAGATGATTTTGGGATTGTATATTTAGACAACATTCTTATTTTTAGTGGGACTTGGGATGACCATGTGAGGCATGTAAAGAAAGTATTGGATACTTTGCAAAGGGAAAAGTTGTATGTAAAATTGTCTAAATGTGAATTTGGCAAGACTGCACTTGTATACTTAGGTCATATTGTAGGAGAAGGATAATTAAAAATTGATCCTTCCAAGATTGATGTAATTGTAAATTGGCCTGAGCCTGAAAGTGTAACCGAGATACGGAGCTTCTTAGGTGCAGTCCAATATTGGAGGAGGTTCATTTCAAACTTCTCCTTCATAGAATCTCCTTTGCATGCATTAACTAGTGTGAAGAAAAATTTTCAGTGGGAAGTAAAGGAACAAAAAGCTTTCAACACTTTGAAGGAAAACATTAGTACCGCACCAGTATTAGCACTGTCAAATCTTCAACAACCTTTTGAGATCGAGACATATTCCAATGGATATGCCATGGGTGCAGTATTGATGCAATATTGTAATCCTATCTGTTACCACTCTGAAACTTTTAACCAAGTTGTTGTTAACTATCATACATATGATAAAGAGTTGTATGCATTAGTTAAAGCGTAAAGAAATGGAAGCACTACTTTTTAGGGAAGGAAACAATCATACATACAGATCACCAACCCTTACAGTATCTCCAAGCACAAACCAAACTGCAACAATATCGACACTACAGATGGATGGGTTTCCTACAATAGTTTCAATTGGTAATCAAGTACAAAAAGAGTACAAGTAACAAGGTAGTTGATATGATTTCTAGACCTCCTATTGTTATTTCTATTATTTTGAAGAATACTTCTTTATCTCATGATATCTATGTGGATCAATATTCCATTGATGAATATTTTAAAGAAGTATATGAGAATCTAACCTATGGTGTATGGGTAAAGAAATATTGTCTGCAGGGAAAACTAATCTACCATCTTGGAAAGCTATGTATTCCTACAAGTGAACGAGTCCATGTAATACGAGAAGCTCACACTTCTCTTGTGTTTAGGAATTTTGGGTTAGGAAAAACTATGGCTCATTTGCAGAGGTTTTGTTATTGGCCTAAAATGAAATCAATTGTAACTAAATATGTAAAGGGGTGTGTGATGTGCTCTACTTGTAAGATCACTAATAGAAAATTGGGGCTATACTCACCATTACCTATTCCATCCCATCCATGGGAAAGTATCTCCATGGATTTTGTAGGGGGTTTACTAATGTCAAAAGGGGGTCATGACTATTTGTATGTTGTAGTGGATAGGTTCAGTAGGATGTGTATCTTGATGCCATGTAAAAATAAGATCATTGCTGAGCAGACTACTAATCTCTTCTTTCAGTATGTTTGGGTTCATTTTGGCCTACCCAGATCCATTATCTTAGATCAAGATACTCGATTGCTTGGGGATCTTCGGAAAAGATTGTGGAGAATGATGGACACCAAATTGAAAAGGAGCACTGCTTTCCATCCATAGACCGACAAATAGACAGAGGTGGTAAACTAAACAGTGGTACTTTTTCTTCGAGGCTACTGCAACAAGCATCCCAAGTTATGGGATGAACAGATACCCTATGTACAACATGTGTATAACTGATCCTTACATTCCTCCACTCAATGTTCTCCTTTTGAGACATGTTTTGGGTACCTACCTAAAGTTCCTTTGGACTTAATGTATGGGAGAGATGTCAATTCAAATGAAGAAAGAAAAGAGGACAGATCCTACAAGTTCATCCAGAGGATCCAGCAGGTGCACCAGGCAGTCAGGGAACAATTGGAGAAAAGTCAAGCACAATATAAATCTCCGCATGGAAAACATAGGGTTGATCATCAGTTTCAGATTGGAGATCGGGTATGGCTTCACATTAGCAAGGAGAGATTGAAGGGTGAAGGAAAGAAACTCAATCCCATTCGTTATGGACCCTTCACTATTTTGGAGAAACGTGGTACCAATGCTTTTTGTCTGTAACTTCCACCTTATATGCAGATTTACTCAGTTGTAAATGTAGAGAACTTGAAACTTTTTTATCCTCCCATGATCATGGATCATGATGATGAAGTTTCAATACCTTAAGTTCATGAGTTTTCTCTTGAGTACTTGGATGAGTTAAAGGAAAATATCATCCTGGAAAGAAGGATGAGGACTTCATGCTGGGGTGATGTTGATTATATTTGAGTAAGATTAAAGGGCACACATCCAATCAAGGCAAAGTGGAATGATATTCACGGTAAAATTTTTGTCAACCTAGCCCAGTCAGTAGGGGGATGAGTTAGCATCCATACTTTTGACATCAACATCAGTACATATGATGTCAACAACCATACAAAAACAATGGCATGTGCAGGAGGTGACATGTGTCATGTTGACATCAGCATGGTGACATGGTAACACCAAAGGCTACCACATGTCACTCATATTTGGTATTCCTAGGTCATTTCGTGGACCAGTAAAATTGTGCCACATGGAAGTCCATACAACCATGTGGCAGTCTGTACAATTATGTGGCGGATAATGTGGCAGGATGAGTTAGTATTTGAGTTGGAATATTGTATGTTGACGTGAGAGGGTGATTGTACATTGGTTGACATGGCCCATTCATGGGATGCCACATGGCAGTGGAAAAATTCCCAATGACAACCCGTGATCGAAATTTCCAAAAAAAATATAAGATTTGGAGATTCCGCCAAATATGGAACCTAATCGAATTCTAGAAGCATCTCTAAAGTTAGTGGAATAGACTTATGTCAAATATATATATATATATATATATATATATATATACTGCAATGGCCAAGCCAAAAAGGGAGGCATGTGGGCTTGACCTCGGGACCTCCCCACTTTATACACGCCTTAATATATGCTATGTAACCAATAGGCCAATGACCTCACGTTGGTTGTAACATCGGTTTTATTATTTAAAACATGCATCTGCCCAGTGTTGGAGGAGGGTGTGCATGGGTATGTATGAGAACGCATTTCAAGATAATTATTTAGCATTTATTGCAGCTTGCAGGGAACAGAAACTGAGATAGAGTTTATCTTTAGCCTGGGAGTGCCAAAGTCCGATCGAAGCGTGAATATAATCATTTTTGGGTAATGCGACACCACAAATTTAGTGGTGTTGCCTATTTTCTGATATGAGCAAAACTTCTGCAGCTTGATTCCAAAATGAGGTATACTTATGTATTTTGCCAAATTCTTTTGCCAAGTTAATAAAAAGGCCTACCCATTTGAGAGTAGGACTCAGAGACATAGTCCACTAGGGACGACCTCCATTATTAAGTTTTTTGTATTCAGATTTGATGCTTATGTCTCTTCATTATTGAGATTTTCCTTCTTTAATGATGCACTTTAATTTATGCTCATTTAATGCAATTATTTATAAGTCACTTGATGAAAAGATCCTGGATCAACTATCAAGTTGAAAATTTTAAAATCAGAGGACCTATCCTCATCCCTCACATACAAAAGCTCTTCAATTTAGAAGTCAAGCAAGGATTCTTTAAACCCTGGACACAAATCCTTGTTGTTCCTATTTTTAAAAATGGGGATAGAAACATTCCCTCTAATTATAAGACCATTATGATTATCCCTATTTTAGCCAAGCTTTATGGAATTATTTTGGAAAAGAAAATTATCCTTTGGCTAGAAAATCATGGTAAAAGAGTTAAAGGCCAGGATGGGTTTAGGAGATATCATTCAATTGTGGGCCATCTTGTTACTTTTAGGATCATTGCAGAGGAGTTTCATGATACTAAAACCAATCTTTTTTGTTGTTTTGTTGACTTTAGAAAATATTTTGTCACCTTTCCTTGAAAAACCTTTGGAATAGGTTGGAAGAGATAAAAGTGTCCTTCGAGTTGAGGGCCGCAACAACAAGGTTGCATGAGAAAATTATTTCTAAGTTCAAAAACACTAAGGGTTGGTCGAAAGAGATTAATTGCAATATTTGAGTTAAGAAAGGTTGTCCCTTGTCCCCTACCCTTTTTGGCATATACATTGACAAGTTAGAATATTTCTTGGAAGAAGCAGGTTGTGTCGGTCCTACTCTCACTGGTATAGTCATCAATCTTCTTCTTTATGCCGATGATATCGTTCTTATGGAGAGGAGTCCCCGGGATATTGAAAACCAACTAAGAATACTCAAGTATTTTTTTTCCAATATGGGTATTGATTATTAATACTGACAAGACTAAGGTCATAATCATTAAATCCAATAAGATCACTTAAGATAACTTCGTATATGACAAAAACAACTTGGAGGAAGTGACTTCATACAAATATCTTGGAATCAATATTCGCCACAAGATCAACTAGAATTATAGCATTGAGAAAAGGATTATTGGGGGATGTAAAGCTTAATATGATCTTGAAAATAATTATAAATCAATCGATATTTGGATTTGGGATGATAAGAAACTCCTCTTTGAGACTCTTGTTATGCCTGTCATTCTTTATATATGTCAAGTCGAGGGATGTAGTATCTCTCATGAATCATGGAGAAAGATAGAGCAAATAAAAAATAATTTTATACCCTATAATCTCAAAATTAAAGGAAATACGCCCTATCGTATCCTTCTCTTAGATATAAGGCTCTCCAACATTGAAGGCAGGGCTATGACTAGATACCTAATGTATAAGAACAAGTTAAACAACATGGAATACAAGAGGCTTCCTAAAATTTCTTCAAAATCTAGTCGTAACTTCCATCAACTCAAGCGAGGAAGGCATGAATATGCCCATTCTTGGCTAAACTATTAGGGAATCATGGAAGACACCATTTTTCAAAATAAGGATACTATTAAAAATATCATCAAATCAAAATTTAAGGAGAAAATGTGGTGTCATAAAGAGTTAGAGGAAAAATTAAATTAAGGTATTATAAGGATGTAATCAACCCTAATCTAGAATATCAAAATTATCTCTTTGTTTTGACAAGTGTAAAGAAGAAAACAAGCATTTCTAAGATAAAAATAAATTCTCACGAGCTCCATAGTGAAAATGGGCATTGGTCAATTCCTAAAACGCCATGGGATGAAAGAGTGTGACACTTAGAAGGTTGAAGATGAAAATAATTTTCTTTTAGATTGTCTAGCCTATGCCCATATTATATCTCAATTTCAAAATATTTGTCACACTCCCAACCTTTCTAACATTTTAACTCAACAAAACTATGGTGATCTTGGAAAGCTTATCTTAATGCTTTTTCAAGCACAAAAACAAAATTCTAAAGAACTACAAGTAATCTCTTACCCTCTTAATCTCTTACCACTGAGGCCAAATCTGTCTATCAGACTTTAAGAGGGTAAGAGATTACTTGCAGTTCTTTAGAATTTTGTTTTTAAATATTAAATTTTATAAAAAATAAAAATATTTTAATTGTTAAGAAGTTACTTGTTGCACATAAAGAGAAAATATGATTATCAAGAACCATTTCATATAAAATTGAGCAATAAATATTTTGGAGTTTTGTTGTCTAGCATTCTCCTCTACCCAAGAGTATCAAGAATATCTTTCAGCCAAAGAGGACTACCACCTCTAGAAAAATGTAGGGGGTACATATCCTCATGAGGTTGTTGTTTGGACCTTGACAAATCTAAACATCAACACAAGTATACATATTTCATAAATCGTGGTTGGTTTTTTTTATTAAGTCAATTGGGTTTAGCTTGGGTGGTTGGGATAAATGATTTTTATCCTCCCCAGCTAGGTACAAATTCCTTCAAGTGACATGTTAAGATTTACTTGACCTAGTTTTAACTTAGCTCATAGGACAAATTGATACGAGATTTTTGTGAGATAACTTGGTAGATCTATGAGACATAAATTCGATCTATTTTTTCCATTAGGTTTTATGTTATGATGCAACGACTTAAAAATGATAAAAAGTCAATGAATACAATGAACTTCGAGGGGGAAACCTCCTTTTACAATATATCCAATTCATAATACAATATAATATAAGATAAGCTAGAATCCTAATACTAAGTCACCTTGGTATATATATATAGGAGACAAAGGGTGCAATGAAGGGTTCTATCCAACATACAAATATAACAATAGAAATATAATAATTCAATATCTATGGTTTAATAAGTAGTTTTATATATAACGTGGATCATTGTCTAGGGATTAACATGTCCCTCCCCTTCAATCAAGTGTTGTTCTCAACACTTTACTAACTACAAGTGTTTTTGCAAGAAGAACTCATCTTCCCATGTCGTCTCTTCCACTTGTAGGTTCTTCCATTTGATGAGGTACTCTATAATTGCTCTATTTATCAGTTGCTTAATCCTTCTTTCAAGGATTGTTTTTGGTTATAGTATGATTTCCCCTTCTTCATTAATATTTGGTAAAATAGTTTGGACCGAGATATTGTTTCTGATGACCTTATTTAAGAAAGAAACATCAAATACTAGATGTACACATGAAGATGGAAGAAAATCCAATTTGTAAGACATGCTTCCAATCCTTTGAAAAACCTTATAGGGCCCATAATATTTGGTTTTTAATTTATTTTCCTTATTTTGTTGGTGGAGGGACATCTGTTTATATGGTTGTATCCTAAAAATACCCAATCCCCCACTTCAAATACCCTTTCACTACGATGTTCACACCCTTTTTGATTCATCCTATCATGTGCCATAACCAAATTGTCTTTGAATAGTTTGAGAACTTCTTATTGCTCCTCTATGTTGTCTGCCACTGCTTGAACCTTTGTATTCCCTTTCAAGGGTGATATAATGGATGGAAGATGATGCCCATACAATGCCAAAAATGGGGACATTTTTGATGAAGCATGGAATGATGTGTTGTACCACTATTCTGCCAAGGCAAACCAATTGAACCATTGCGTTTGTTTATTAGATGAAAAGAAACAAATATATCATTCTAGAAATTTGTTCACAATCTCATTTTTTGCATAAGATTGAGGATGGTATGATTAGTTGTGAGCCAATTGAGTACCCAAACAAGAAAATAATCCAGTCCAAAATTTTCCATTGAAAATTGGATCTCTATCACTTACAATAATCTTGGGGACTCCATGTAGATTTTGAATTTTTTTCTTGAATGCTGCAATTACTGTACTTTCTTTAAAAGGACGATAAAAAGAGAGAAAATGGGCATACTTTGTTAGTCAATCCACTACTACCTTGATGACAATATTTTCTTCGGATTTGGGTCAACCTATATTAAAATTCACTGAAACTTCTTCCCAACATTGACTTGGTATAGTGAATGGTTGTAGGAGATATGGTGTCTCGATTTTATTTCCCTTATTCTATTTGTATACCAAACATTTAGACACAAACTTTTGAACATCAGTTATAATACGTTCCTAGAAAAAATCCTTCTTGATTATGTGATACATTTTCAAGAATCATGAACGTCCTCTTATAGGAGATGTGTGCATTTCCAGAAGAACCTTCTATTTGATTTGGGAATTCTTACATAAATACATATGATCATGATACCATAGAAAATCATTCTTTCATACAAAATTATCTAATGAACTTGGGTTCTCTTGTAGTTGTTGAATGACATTGCATACCTCTTGATATTTCTTCCATTATATCCTTGTTTCTTCCACCCAATAAGGTTGTGGAATATAAATAACACATAGTGAACCTTTTGTTTCTTCTTGTTTCCTTGAAAGGGCATCTTCCACAACATTGTGTTTTCCCTTTCTATATATAATTTTTAAATCAGAAAATAACATCTGTATAACCCCTTTTGTGTTTCTCTTATGAAGATAAGCATTGCTCTAAGAAGTAATTCAGGCTATCGTGTTCTATTTTTACTTTGAAGTGTATTCCTATTAGGTAAATGGCGTCATTTATGAACTGCATGTAGTATGGACACAATTTATTTTTCCTAAATGGGTTTAAGTAATTTCTTTCCTCTAAGTTGGTTTCTTTCAAAGGCAAGGGGCATTCCTTCTTGCATTAAAATTGTACCAATTCTATGGCCCGAGGCATCACACTCTACAATAAATGTTTTTATGAAGTTAGGTGTGGCCACGATGGGAGTTGTACGCATAGCCTCCTTAACATTTTCAAAAGATTTGCTTTTTACTTCAATCTAAGAAAATGCTTCCTTCTTTAATAATTTTGTTATAGCTTCTACTATTTGACCATATTTCTTGGCAAACTTGTGGTAATGTATTTTTAATTAGGTAATAATCCTCTAAGAATCATCAAGGTTTTAGGAAATGGCCATTCCCTCATAGATTTAATTTTGTCAGGGTCCACTTTTACACTTTCATGAGATACAATATGACCCAAATATTCCACTTCTTGAACCCCAAAGTCACTCTTGGAAGGATTTGCATAAAGTTGTTTCTCTTCCAATAGTTGTAATACTCTATCAACATGTTGTACATGCTCTTCCCAAAATTTGTCGTACATTAGTATGTCATAAAAAAATACTAACCTAAATTTTCTAAGGAATGACTTGAAAATAGAAATTATCAACCATTGAAATGTTGAAGGTGCATTAGTAAATCCAAATGGTATAACCAAAAAAATCATAATGACCTTCATGTGTTATAAAAGTTTTTTTGAGAATGTTTTCATGCCTCATTCTAATTTGATGATATCTCAAAAGAATATCCAACTTAATAAATAATTTTACTCCATGCAATTCATCTAATAGTTCATCAATGACAGGAATATGGAGCTTATCTCTGATGGTCATTTTGTTGAGTTGTCTATAATCTAGACAGATACGCCCTGAATGATCATTTTTTGTAACCAACACCATTGGTGAAGAGAAAGAACTTTGGCTAGGTTAAATGATGTCAACCTCTAACATTTATTGGATCATATGCTCAATCTCACTCTTATGTGCATATGGATACCTATAATGCTTAATTTTACGTGGTACACTTCCTAGTTGCAAATGAATAGCATGATCTCGAGCGGGTGGGATACCCTTAGGCATTTCACCAAATACCTTGGAATGATTGTTGACAACTATTTGGAGATATATTGGAGTAGAGAATATAGATTTTTTAACATCAAGTGAGCACAATTGTGCAATTACACCATGGTGTCCATTTTTGAGTAATTTTGGCATGCTATGAGAGCTTATCACCTTAGAGGGTTTACCTTGGATACCTCTAAGCTCAATTTCCTTTCCCTTAGAGGAAAATCTCATAAAAATATCTTGAAAATTAATGGGCATATTTCCCATGATTGTAACCATTGAACCCCTAATACAACATCAACACCACCCATTTGGATGGAAATCATGGGACTGTCCAAAAAATATTCCCCCATCTTGAGTTTAATACTATGTCACTTCATAGAACAATTTATGGTATCTATATCTACAATCATTACTTGAAACTTTGGTGTTGTATATACAAAACAATTGAGATATTTTGCTAATTTGTAATTGATGAAATTATGGGTACTACGAGATTCAATCAATATTGTTACCTTTATCTTTTTAATGTATCCTTGTATCTTGAGGGTTTGTGGAATATTGATGCTTGCCAATACATGAAAATATATTGTTGGAGTAGTCACTTCTAGATCGAGATCTTGTGGCGGTTCCAATTACTGATATTCTTTCTCTTAACATTCTATGTAGAATAATTTCTTCTCACCTCATTTATGCCTATTACTGTACTTGTCAATTGAAACATAGTCCCTTTTCTCTTATTTCATCCATTTTTTGAAGTATCAATCTTTTTGGTTGAGGTACAATTGTCTTATGAACCCCAAAATGATCTCTACTTCTTGTGTATTCCTATTGATCAAAATTTTTGATCACTTTGATTTTTTTCTCTTTGGAATAATAATAAAAATTGATATTAGAAGAAGGAAATTTTGAAAGATCATCAACTCATAGTTGATGATCGTTCAAAATTTCCTTCTTCTAATATCAATTTTTATTATTATTCCCTTAGTCTTAGCTTGGTCATGCATTTTATGAAATCAAAATCTGAGTCTGTATGCCTCAGATACTCATGGTTTTCCCAACTTGTCGACAAAGAGAATTGCAAGAAGATTTTTGAAGAATTGATGAGGTTTTTTTTCTAAGTTTCCATCTTCCGCTCTTCTTCCTCTTTCATGTTCAACACTTAGTCATTTTTCATCTTACATTTCCCCTTCCTTTCTCCCTCTATCTTCATAGTTAGTCATTTTTCCACTCCATTTTCACAATCCTCACGAAACTCATTATCTCATTATGCTCCATCCATCTCCACACTTCAACATTTTTACAACTTTATTTCTTATCCCTTCACTTGTCTTCATACTCTCATTCCACACTTAGTCATTTTCTCCCTTTCATTCCTTACTCTCATTTCCATCTTAACCATTTATGCATTCACATTTCCATTTTTTTTTTCTATTCTCACTTCCATTATTTCATTTTTCATATTCCATTTAGTTTCTATTTTCCAATTTCCATGTTCACTAAATTGCCAAACATTAGAATAAATCCTTGAAAAACACACTAATATATATATAATGTTGTTTCTTTGGGAAATTTTTTTTATGAAACCATTTATTTTTACAAATAGTGTATGTGAGAATAAGAAGAATAAGGTTGGCATCTTTCCCATGTCATGTTTTTAGTTTATGGGCTTTGAATTATTTACAAGGATGGAGACTACTATGAATTGGAAGTTCCATGCATGTCAAAGAAACTTTCTTTGGGTTTGGCTTTAGAGTTTAAGAAAATAAAGAAAAATGGATTGGCAAATGGAAGAGATTATAACAATTTAAGAAAATAAAGAAAAATGCATTGCAAATGGAAGAGATTATAGAAGGTACATATCAAACTATTTTTATATTTCAATGAATCTAATTTGATTTTACATATATTTGTGTGGAAGATGAGTATGTTATTTTTGGGTTAATGAATATCAATCAACATTTCATAGATGGTGTATGATTACGAAAATAATGAGAGCTAAAAAAACTTTTGTATTTGATAATTAATTATAATAGATTTATCTAAGTTATGGATTTATTATAGATTCATTTTAGTTATGGATTTATGTCTTTAAAAAGATTCAAAAATGAAATATAAATATTTAGGTGTTTGAGAGATTTGGAGTTAATAGATAGCTACTCTAATAGATAGGTACCTAGTATGCTATAGCTCACCATAAACAAATAAAATTCTTTCATATTCATCTTCCAATAATGATTATTATATCATTTTGATAATATTATTTCTATGTATATAGACATGTAAATAAATATTACTTAGTTAGTATTAGATTTATTATTATTACTATTATATTTCTAGTTTTGTACAATATTTTATATTAGATGGATGTTATAATCTCTTAGTGCCTCAGGATGCAATGATCCAAGCTAAAGGGAAAATAGATGTTTAGAGGAGGAAGAATAAGTAAAACATGTTACATTACTTAATGATGAAATAATCCTAAAATAGTAGTAATTGTGTATCTCCATGTTGCTTATGATTTTCAAAATGGAAATGCACACACTCTAGGCCACACATGAATATATATATATATATATATATATATATATATATATATATATATACTCCAAGCCTCAAAATTTAAAGTTTTCTGTACCATTTCTTTTCATGTTATATTTATACTTTTATCAGTAGCATTTCTTTTCTTGCTATATTTATACTTTTATCTATAGTATTTATTTTCATGTCTTCAATATTCTAACCAAATTGTGTGTATAGATTGATTGCAATGATAAATCATACAAATAGTATTGAGGAAGTTTGATGTTTCAATAATTATCTCAATTAGAATGTTTTTCCTCATCCTTTTATAAGTGATCATTTTATAAGTGAATTAAGTAAGCATTGTGGATCAAACTCCATTCTTGAGAGCTTGCAATTGGGAATTAACTAATCATTATACACAAAAATAACAACTCTTCATTACCTCATATTCTAATAGTTCTGGAAAGATTAAAAACACTGATTTAAAAATTGAATAAATATAAAGTATTTGTTTTCCATAAAAACAAAATCTTTAAACAACATAACTAACTTAATTCACTTGAGCTTTCCCTTTATCAAGTTGATCCATTACTGATTTGCAAAATCAACTGAAAGCTACACGCTGATGCATCACTGATTTGCAAAATCAACTGAAAGCTACACGTTTGAGTTCAAGCTAAATTGAGTTAGCGACTTGTAAAGGGAAATGATTGGATGGATTTTTATGTATTTTTCGAGACCAAGGTTCTACTTTTGAATGGAAATAAATTTATAATAATTTTGACTTGTAATATGGATCGGAAAACAAAGGCCTAAATTCGTTCATGTTCAGGGAGTGTAGTACTTCGTTGTCGCCAGGTTGTAATAATTGCACAAGGTGTCAGGGTTAGGGTTAGGCTGCGTTCGTCGTTCGTCGCGGACTGCGGTGTGCTGTATCAGTGTGATAATTGACCGTTGTGAAAGCGAAGGCGGATCTTTTTTCTCTGCGAGTCCTTGTGGCCGTCGTCTTGCGATTATTTCACACGAAGACGAAATGTAAAACGCCAGGCGCTGGGTGACGAGAGGAATAGGCGCGTGGGAAGATGATCACGATAACCTACAGCAGCTGCGAGCTCTCAGTACCCCGCGGCAGAGTGCATACAGGCCGTTGGATCATGCACTCTGCCGCAAAGAAACCTATGGTGATTACTTGGAGTAATAACCGATGTAGACGGCAGTGGTGACAGTGCGGGCCCCGCTTTAAAGGAGCTGGAATTGATTCTATATAATGTGCATTTAATGGCTTACCCACGACTGGATACTGGTTGGACGGGCGCAATTTAATGTACATCTTGTTCCAGTCTACCACTGACTCTGTAGAGCAAGCCCAGGCTGCCCAGCCCATTAAATTCTCATGGACCTTGCGCTTCGTTTGCAGCCCATTAAATTCTCATGGACGTTGCGCTTCGTTTGCATGTGGAAGGGAAAGGAAGGCAAGTCAGGCTCCACCATAAACTTTCTCACCCTGACGAGTACGGCTATTCCGTCATTAGCGGTGTCCATTTGGGCGTTGCATTTTCTTTTAGTCTGTTTCTATTAACAGACAATACATTTTTATTATAAGAAATTTCGTGGGATTAACTTGTAATTAACCTGAATTAGTTGGATTAGATTTACAGTAGCTTGTGAAAAACATTGACGGTACGAATTATTTGACCTAATTATTAGCACAGCGGTTAACTCGCGGTTGGTGAATGAGAAAAGGCGGTTTATGGCTGTTAAATTTATGGAACTCTTTAATACCTGTGAGAATATCTTAATATTTTTTAATCAGGTAGACGTGGCAATAAGTTAGTGAATATAGTAATTTTTAAACACGATTAGGTAAATGTAAAAAGGTAAACATATAAATGGGAAGTTAATGGATGAAAT
>JZKD02S2218633.1:322822-376707 GCA_000966675.3 Picea glauca
GAGACTAGGAGGTATAATTACAACTAATGGCCTAAAGCTGACATAAATAAAATAAAATTACTAATATAATATGCCCCAATTAAGGGGTAATGAGCCAATATTAGGGCTTAACACATCAGGGACGATTAAATCCCAAAGGGTTTGTGTTAAGGAACCCAAGTACCTTTTCCCATGAAAAGGATGGCTAAAATTTCGAAGGTTTGGTGTCTTCTATCCTACAAAGTAAACCAGAAATCGTTATTATCATTTGGCTTAGGTAGGAAAGTAAATATAACTAAAATGACGAGGAAGAATGTTTATAGTGAACCAAAATTTAAATAAATAAATAAAACAAGATTATACTTAACTTGGTCGTGGCATAGGCCGCCCTCACACCAAAGTAAAGGAATCCAACCTTGAACTTGATGGGGAAAGGAAGCCAATATCGATTTGATGGGTACCTCGCAAAAACAAGTGGGAGGCCCCATCATTAGAATGCATTTTATACAGTTCTCAAAAAATAAGGAAAAAAAAAACTTACTCATCCGAAGTAAAGCAGAGAAAGACTGATAGGGTTTGAACTAATCCAGAACTACAACACAAAATTTAATATGTACATCAAACCACACCCGAGAATTGAACCAATAGTAAACACGTTTTTTTGGATGCTATAAGTGTCATGGATTATGTGTTCGACTTCCCAACGCATTTCTTTAAAAATCTTTTCGGACATAGAGTTAACCTCTGAACGAAAATACATAAAAACCCTTTCATATCTCTCTCAACTAATGGGTGGTCTGTCATGGGTTACCCTATTCCTCAAACTTCAAAAAGAAATGCCCTAGGCAGAGTTCTATCCTAGCTGGTTCCATTCTGATGCAGGAGCATCGCCAACACATCAAGCGAGCCCGCGTGGAAGCAGAAACCCGCTGGACAAGCCAGCACAAATTTTGAAAACACTTTGGGATTGTTGCGCAAGTCTTTAATGAAGCCATTTAAGAGAAGGCACATTTGTATATTGTAATGGACCTTGAGAAGATAGCTCTTTTCCTTTAGTAGATAGTCGACATTTAATATAGTTAATGCTGGTAGATAGGAATTTAATTCTAGATTTGATAGCCTAGAGTCCAAGAGGGAAAACAGATATAGACACCCTCATTGTATCATTGTAATATTAGCCTGAGCACAGAAGAGAAGCCTTAAGAAGGAAAGAACAAGAGAAAGCAAATATTTGTGTAGAGAACACCCATGTATTGATATTTGAATTAATAGAATGAGATTGGTTCAAATTCATGGTTTTGTGTCTGATTCTCTGTGTATTGATGTCATGCTCATGAATGTTTGCTTCCAGTTATACATTTTCTTTTATGTGCTGTGTATATGATTTCATATTTGAATTGGAAGTTTGAGAAGAAGTGAGAATGAGGTTCAATTGTTTCTCTGTTTGAGCAAGAATTCCTGCAAGGAGTGTAGTTGAAGTCGTCCGCAAGGAGTGCATTGACAGAAGGCTCAAATAGTTAACTTTTGTTCTCATTCGCCCAAAAGTGAAAGTGGGTAACAGGAGCCGTGCAAGGAGTGCACAGGCCAAGCTAAGTCTCAGAGTTGCGATTTTGAGCAAGGGTATTGAAGACTGCTACTGCAGGAGTGCGCAGAGTCGAGAGACTTCAACACTCAGTCGAGGTTGAAGGGTTGTTGCAAGGAGTGCGTGCAAAAGGTTTCATAGAAGATTGAATTTGTGGAAAGCTCAGGAGGAGTAGGCCTTCGAACTCACCGAAGGGTAAGTGCAGGGGAACTGCTATTGGAAGTGTGAGGAAAGCATCACAAGTTTGTGATCAGGTGAGTAAGTCTCGTGGGAAGACACTTCTTCATTTCGTGGATTCACCAGGGGGAGAGCGGACGGTCAAAATCCTTTGAGGAGGTATTGCGAAGTTCCGTGGACTGTTGGATCTCACGGAGGTGCAGAGAGGTTACAAAGTAAGTGTGGAATAGGTTCTAAGCTCAGGAGGGGGCAGAGTCATCGATCCAAGACAGAGGGACTGTCAGATCTATATGTAACATCGCATATCGGGAGATCGCGAGTCGAAGCACCAAGTTGTTGTAATGGGAATTACGATATCGTGATCCATGATATCTCGACAAGATCAGAACCGTCCATCAGTGGGACGTGTGTCAGAAGATCTAGAGGAGTCGGGGTTCGGAGAATCAGGGTTTTCGAGAATAGGGAAGTCATGCTGTTCGAAATCGCGATCCGCGATATCCCAATGGAAGGGTTCGTGTGGGCCACGTCAGAGTTAGTAGAAGACAGGTGGCACTTGTATCATGGATCGGGAAAAGGCAAGTCTTGAAACCTTTGTCATCAGGATTCGCGATCCCACGAATCTTGAAATCTCGATAGAAGCGACGAAAGTCAATTCGCACGTGTGCATTGGAGTTTCGTTGCATCGGGTATCGGGAGTCGACAAATCATAGTGTTCGATATCGCGAGTAGTGATATCCCGATACGGGAAATCCCGACAGGGGAAAGATAAAGTCAACGTTGACTGGCCATCAGGTCTTGAGGATTTGAGAGCCCAGTGATGGACAGTGAACTTGCGAAACCGCGAGTTCCGATTCCTCGATAAGTAAAGAAAAGGGGATCGCGTGGAAGAGAATCTGTGGGGTGCAGATTTCTCGATAGGGAAATAGAAGAACCTTGGTGTTCTTCGGGCCGTGAACAAAAGAAGGTTATGAGGAAGAAGACGTTCTCTGAGGAGTGCGGCTGCGCCAGGTGTGGTATCAGAGCAGGAATATTTCTTTTCTTTCTGTAGCAGAGAAGGAAATTCACCATGCTGCCAAGGAGAGAAAGGAAATCACCTGATCTAGAGGATAGGGAAGTGCGAAGAAGAGGCAGGCAGGTAGTCAATCCAGAAATGGAGAGACAGATGCGTGATCTCCAAGCAATACTCGAGGATATGGAGACAACTCAAAGATGCACAGCTAGTGCAGGGGATCTGAGTGATTTCGAGAGAGAAATTGAGGCTGAACGAGAAGAGGAAGTTGCAGCCAAGGATGCAGCGAATGAATGCCTAATTAAAGCTATTGCCAGGATGGGTGAAAAAGCGAAAATGGACGTTCCAGTCTATGAGGGAAATCTGGATGCAGAAGAGCTTCTAGACTGGATTAGAGCTCTCGACACATACTTCGATTACGAAGATATCGAAGAGGATAAGAAAGTCAAGCATGATGTCACGTGCTTGAAATGGCATGCAACATTGTGGTGGGATGAGCTACAAGCTGACAGACGCTGCAAGGGCAAGCAGAAAATCAAGAGTTGGGATTGAATGATCGCGAAGATGAAGGCAAAGTTCATCCCAAGAGACTACCAAATTACTCTATTCAGGAGAATGCAGAACCTGAGGCAGAAGATGATGACAGTGAAAGAATACACTGAGGAATTCTATCGACTGAACATCAGAGCGGTTCATCGGGAGAGCGATGATGAGAAAGTTGCCAGGTATCTGAATGGTCTGAGATACGACATTCAGGATGAATTGAGCATGCTAACCATCCGAACGGTGGAAGATGCTTACCAATTGGCTCTGAAAGCTGAAGAGAAGCTGAGACGAAAGCAAGGTCAGAGGGGCCGAGGCAGAAGTCAGCCCAGAGGCAAAGCAGTTTCCCAGGACAAATATCAGAAGCCCAAGGAGGAATGGAAGAAACCTCAGGGTAAAGCTGAAAGAGGTGGAACCTCACAGAGAAGGCCATATGTTGAGCCGAGAGGGCAACATAATGAGCAAAAATGAGATTATGCTAACGCAAACACTTTTCCTCGTACTAGAGGTCAAGGTAGAGGAAGAGGTGGAGTAATCACATGCTTCACATGTGGAAAGAATGGGCACAAGTCTTATGAGTGTCCAGAGAAAAAGAAGGATATTGGAGAAGCTCACATCACCGAAGCACAAAGACGGGATGTTGAGGCAGAAGACGCTAAAGGCAGAAGATCTCTTATGATGTGAAAATTCCTTTTGACACCCGAGAAGGAGGTGGGAAGCTCAGTCCAAAGGACCAGATTATTTAGGACTACTTGCAAGACCAAGGACAGGGTGTGCAAGGTCATCGTAGACAGTGGTAGCACGGATAATCTTGTATCTACAGAGATGGTAGAGAAGCTGGAGTTGGAGATGACTGATCATCCAAGCCCATACAGAGTTTCGTGGCTACAGAAGGGACACCAGGTAACTGTTACTAAACAATGCTTGGTTGAATTCAAGATAGGTGGATATAATGATAAAATTCTATGTGATGTTATTCCCATGGATGTATGTCATTTTGTTGCTGGGTAGACCATGGAAATATGACAGAAATGTGATTCATGATGGGAGAATGAACACATATACCCTGGAGAAGAATGGGAGAACCCATATGTTGCTTCCGATAAAGGATAAGGAGGTGAAGCCGGAAGTGAGTAACACAGTACTTCTCATGAGTGGGAAGGAACTTCTTACAGAGGTTAAGAAGAAAGAAGATCCACAATTCTTTGTGATCAGAAAGCCGAGGATTATTCTGATTAGCACAAGAGTGGATGATTTACCAGATGAGATTCAGGAACTGCTGGAAGAGTTCGCTGACATCATAGTGGATGAACTACCTCGTTCGTTGCCACCGATGAGAAGCATGAGTCATCATATTGAACTCATACCAGGAGCCAGTTTGCCGAATAAATCCGCGTACAGATTGACGCCGCAAGAAAATGAAGAGGTCAAGAAGTAGGTCCAGGAGCTACTGGACAAAGGATTGGTTAGGGAGAATTGAGTCCATGTGCCGTTCCAATGGTACTTAGTCCGAAGAAGGATGGAGGTTGGAGAATGTGTACCGACTCAAGAGCGATTAATAAGATAACCATTAGATATGGGTTTCCATTGCCAAGGATGGATGATCTGATGGATTGCCTGAGTGGGGCAAAGTATTTTTCAAAGATTGATTTGAAAATCAGATACCACGAGATTCGCATGAGGGAAGGCGATGAGTGGAAGACAACCTTCAAAACCAACGAAGGACTGTATGAATGGCTAGTTATGTCATTTGGCTTAACAAATGCACCGAGTACCTTTATGAGGTTAATGAACGAAGTCCTGAGGGAGTTCATCGGGAAGTTCTTCATTGTGTATTTGGATGATAAACTGATTTACAGTAAGTCAGTGGTAGAACACTTAAAGCATTTGGTTGCAGTGATGGGGAAGCTATAGCAGGAGAAGCTGTTGATTAAAATTAAGAAGTCCTCATTTGTGAAGACAGAGCTCATTTACTTGGGTTTTGTTATTTCGGCTAATGAGTTGAGGATGGATCTGGATAAGGTGGAAGTAATTAATAATTGGCCATCACCAAGAAATATTTTCGGGGTAAGAAGTTTCCATGGTTTGGCTAGTTTCTACCGAAAATTCATCAGAAATTTCAGTGGGATCAGTGCATCGATGATGGATACAGTGAAGAAGCGACATAAGTATTTTCATTGGACAACAGAGGCTGAGAAGAGCTTCAATCTGTTGAAGTAGAAGATCACGGAACAACCAGTGTTGGTGTTGCCGGATTTCCTAAAGACATTTCAGGTGAAATGTGACGCAAGTGGGTTTGCCATAAGAGCGGTCCTGAGTCAAGAAGACAGGCTGGTTGCATATTTCAGTGAGAAGATGGATGAGGCGAAACTGAAATACTCCACATATGATAAGGAATTTTATGCTATCATACAAGCACTGAAAAAGTAGAGACATTACTTGATCCCAAAGGAATTTGTTTTGTACAGTGATAATCATGCATTACAGTTTGTGAATCAACAGGAGAAGTTGAATAAAAAACATGCAAAACTTCACATTTGTGATTAAACATATTTCTAGTACTACTAACAAAGTGGCTGATGCTTTGAGTAGGAAATGTTTGCTGTTGCAGGAGTTCCGAATAAAAACATTGGGTTTTGAGAATCTCAGGGACATGTACGCAGAAGATGCATATTTTGCCGAGGCATATGAAGTAGCTGAGAATCTAGTTCTCAGAGACAGGAGTCCTTGGATAGATTATATGATCCAGGAGGGATTATTGTTCAGAGGCAATCAACTGTGTATCCCGAAATGCTCCATGAGGGAGAACTTGCTGAAGGAGAAACACAGTGGGGGATTGGTAGGTCATTTTGGCCATGACAAAAAATTCCCGAAGCTAAATGAGTCATATTTTTGGCCGAGCATTCGAGCCGATGTCAAAATATTTGTAGACAGGTGTCGAGTTTGCCAGCATTCGAAGGGGAGGAAGCAAAATGCGAGTTTTTATCAGCCATTGCCCATACCGGAGAGGCCATGGGAGGCGATAAGCATGGGTTTTGTATTGGGGTTGCCGAGGACACAAAGAGGTGTTGATTCAATATTTGTGGTGGTAGATAGGTTTTCTAGGATGGCACATTTTATCACATGACAGAAGGCCAGCTATGTGACTCACATCGCAAACTTGTTTTTCAAGGAGGTCATTCGACTTCATGGATTGCCGAAAAGCATAGTTTCGAACATAGACACTAAATTCATAGGGAATTTTTGGAGGACCTTGTGGAAAAAGCTAGGAACTAATTTGGCATTTAGTTCAGCTTATCATCCTCAGACGGATGGACAAACATAGGTGGTAAACATAAGTCTGGGAGACTTACTGAGAAGCTTGGTGACGGAGCACCACAACAGTTGGGATAGTATATTGCCACAGGCAAAGTTTGCATACAATGATTCAGTGAATCGGAGCACATGGAAGAGTCCATTTCAGGTTGTATATGGGATGCAACCGAGAGGAGTTTCTGAATTGCGAGATTCAGAACAGACTGCTACTAGCAGTGCTAGTGCAGAAGAATTCGCTGAGGCGATGAAGGAACTTCATAGCAAGGTGAAGGAGCGATTGCTGAAATCAAATCAGGAGTACAAGCGCAAAGAGGATCAACATCGGAGACAACTTCAGTTTAAAGTTGGTGATCTAGTTCTGGCACATATGAGGAAAGAAAGGTTCCCGAGGGGAACATACAATAAACTGAAGATGAATAAGATCAGGCCATGCAAGGTCTTGAGAAAATTCGGAGACAATGCTTATGAGATTGAGTTGTCAGATGGCATCGGAATATCTCTGATAGTAAACATCTCAGATTTATACCCATACAATATTGGAGAAGCAGAGACTGGAACTGAAGAGCCAGTGATCCAGTGGATGAAACAATTTCCAGTTGCAGAGAAGCCTCAGATGGAATGCATACTGGACAAGAGAGTGGGTAAGAAGACCAGGAGAAAATAATACTATGAGTATCTGGTCAAATGGAAGAATCACCCAGTGGAAGATGCCAGCTGGGAGACTGAAGCAGTGATACAGAAGCATGGAAAAACCGTGCAGGAACTCATGGATAGAAGCCCATGAAAATTTTCAAGCCAAGGAGTATGATGCAGGAGCATCGCCAGCACATCAAGTGAGCCCGCGTGGAAGCGGAAACCAGCTGGACAAGCCAACACAAATTTTGAAAACACTTTGGGATTGTTGCGCAAGTCTTTAATGAAGCCATTTAAGAGAAGGCGCATTTGTATATTGTAATGGACCTTGAGCAGATAGCTCTCTTCCTTTAGTAGATAGTCGACAGTTAATATAGTTAATGCTGGTAGATAGGAATTTAATTCTAGATTTGATAGCCTAGAGTCCAAGAGGGAAAAAGGATATAGACACCCTCATTGTATCATTGTAATATTAGCCTGAGCACAGAAGAGAAGCCTTAAGAAGGATAGAACAAGAGCAAGCAGAGAGTTGTGTAGAGAACACCCATGTATTGATATTTGAATTAATAAAAGGAGATTGGTTCAAATTCATGCTTTTGTGTCTGATTCTCTGTGTATTGATGTCGTGCTCATGAATGTTTTCTTCCAGTTATACCTTTGCTTTTATGTGCTATGTATATGATTTCATATTTGAATTGGAAGTCTGATAAGAAGTGAGAATGAGGTTCAATTGTTTCTCTGTTTGAGCAAGAATTCCTGCAAGGAGTGCAGTTGAAGTCATCCGAAAGGAGTGCATTGACAAAAGGCTCAAATAGTTAACTTTTGTTCTCATTCGCCCAAAAGTGAAAGTGGGTAACAGGAGCCGTGCAAGGAGTGTGTAGGCCAAGCTAAGTCTCGGAGTTGCGATTCTGAGCAAGGGTATTGAAGACTGCTACTGCAGGAGTGCGCAGAGTCAAGAGACTTCAACACTTAGTCGAGGTTGAAGGGTTGCCGCAAGGAGTGTGTGCAAAAGGTTTCACAGAAGACTGAATTCGTGGAAAGCTCAGGAGGAGTAGGCCTTCGAACTCACCGAAGGGTAAGTGCAGGGGAACTGCTATTGGAAGTCCGAGGAAAGCATCACAGGTTTGCGATCAGGTGAGTAAGTCTCGTGGGAAGACACTTCTTCATTTCGTGGATTCACCAGGGGGAGAGCGGACGATCAAAATCCTTTGAGGAGGTATTGCGAATTTCCATGGACCATTGGATCTCACGGAGGTGTAGAGAGATTACAGAGTAAGTGTGGAAGAGTTTCTAAGCTCAGGAGGGGGCATAGCCATCGATCCGAGACGGAGGGACCGTTAGATATATACGTAACATCGCATATCGGGAGATCATGAGTCAAAGCACCAAGTTGTTGTAACGGGAATTACGATATCACGATCCGCGATATCCCAACAATATCAAAACCATCCATCAGTGGGACGTGTGTCGGAAGATCCAGAGGAGTCGGGGTTCAGAGAATCGAGGTTTTCGAGAACAGGGAAGTCGTGCCGCTTGGAATCGCGATCCACGATATCCCAATGGAGGGGTTCGTGTGGGCCACGTCAGAGTTAGTAGAAGACAGGTGGCACTTGTATCGGGGATCGGGAAAAGGCAAGTCTCGAAACCTTTTTCATGAGGATTCGTGATCCCGCGAATCCCGAAATCCCGATAGAAGCGACAGAAGTCAATTCGCACGTGTGCATCGGAGTTTCGTTGCATCGGGTATCGGGAGTCAGAAAATCATAGTGTTCGATATCGCGAGTAGCGATATCCCGATACAGGAAATCCCAACAGGGGAAAGATAAAGTAAGCGTTGACTGGCCATTGGGTCTCGGGGATTTAAGAGCCCAGTGATGGACAGTGAACTTGCGAAACCGCGAGTTCCAATTCCCTGATAAGTAAAGAAAAGGGGATCGTGTGGAAGAGAATCTGTGGGGTGCAGATTTCCCGATAGGGAAATAGAAGAACCTTGGTGTTCTTCGGGCCGTGAATAAAAGAAGGTCCTGAGGAAGCGGACGTGCTCCGAGGAGTGTGGCTGCGCCACATTCAGAGATCAACACAATGGTGGAAATTTATCAGGGGTTCGAAACTTAGATAATATCATTTTTAGAAAGGGTCAAATCGAAAGACAAAAGAAGGATACGAAGAAAAACTTCAATGAAGCACAACCCCGTAACCTACCAGTTAGACTATGCCAGAATGAAGGATGAAAAAGAGGTCCCGAAAGGGGTTGGAGTCTTTCCTCACTGAAGGGAAGTTTTCCCCAGTAGATTTTGTGTCTGGGGTTGTAACACAACTAACAAGTCATAGGAGTAAACTGTCATGGGAGAATCATAACCAGAGCCACAGTCAAAAGAAGAAATGAACTTGTCCACCTTAAGTAAAGCCGATTTCTTCTTTAAAAAAATGTTAGTGTTACAGAGGGTTGCGATCTTACCAAAG
Organism: Picea glauca; assembly: GCA_000966675.3. Lineage (NCBI taxonomy): Eukaryota > Viridiplantae > Streptophyta > Pinopsida > Pinales > Pinaceae > Picea > Picea glauca. The sequence continues at coordinate 332,524 of JZKD02S2218633.1, forward strand.
TAAATGGGTAAGGACACCTGGTTTCCACCTGGTAGGTACCTATGCACGTTCAAAGCTCCCTCGCGAAGAGAATACAGAGGTGTCTATAGGAACAGGAAAACGTAAAGACTATGAGAATGTCGATGGAATAACTCATAAACCTAAAGCACCTTAATGCGCAGAGTAAAGGAGGCCAGTACAATGGAGGGTTCTGCCCATGTGAAGAGGATTAGATGGAATATGCCTATCGACCAAGGGGTCAAGTGAAACCATCAGTTTTCGCATTCACTCCAGAATTCATTAAAGGTCGGACCAGAGCTTTAACTCATGTCCGTCGAGACTTTGACCTCACATTAAAGGCACACAAAACTATGGAGGGCCCCCTCCCGATTTAACCAACTAGAAAGTTGAACCACATCTGCGATGAGACCTGTTAACATCATGTTCGAAGAGAAACCATCGTGCAGTTAATTAGGTTAAGCATAATGGGTTCGGGTAGTGTCTCATAGTTTTAACCTTTTTCTTTTAATTAGCGACCCACAGGTCATTAACCAACCTGGGGACTTAGTTCGAATGCATGGATTTTTAAAAAGAATAATGCTAACACATAGCATAAGCCTATAGCCTATGTCCTAGGGTAAATATATTGACATACATTATGGTGGATCGTTTAAAACTTTCCCTTTTAAACACTATTAAGACCCCCTTGTGCATAAGTTTAAGAAGTATTTTGCGTAGGAAAGAATTTTGGGATCTTGACTCCTAAGTCCTCCATAGTCCATGTTCTGTGTAGTTTGACACATATAAATGTTTGGAATCTTTAGGACTTACAAAATTGTTAGAGTAATGGACGATTATCTTGGCATGACCTGGGCACCTATATGTTGGCTAATTAAAATGTCAACATGGGTAACCAGAATATAAGAAACTTATCAAAGTTTAATAATAGAGAAAATGGTCATTTTATCCTAAGGACAAATATATCAAGTTAATTAGGATTAATGTTCCAGAGAAGAATTTTTTTTTTTTTATTATGTCAAAATTGAGGCTTATTACATTAACTCCAATATTGGAGTCAAACAAGGTTGTCCCTTGTCCCCTACCCTTTTTGGCATATACATTGACAAGTTAGAAGATTGTTTGGAAAAAGAAGGTTGTGTTGGCCCTACTCTCATTGGTATAATCATCAATCTTCTTATTTATTCTGATAATATAATTCTTATGGAAAGGAGTCCCCATGATCTTGAAAACCAACTAAGAATCCTCAAGGATTTTTTCTCCAATATGGGTATGACTGTTAATACTAATAAGACTAAGGTGATGATTATTAAATCCAATAAGATCACTTATGATACCTTCGTATATGACAACAACAACTTGGAGGAAGTGACTTCATACAAATATATTGGAATTTATATTCACCACAAGCTCAACTAGAATTATAACATTGAGAAAAGGATTATTGGGGGATTGAAAGTTTATTATGGGCTTAAAAACAATTGTAAATCAGTCAATATTTAGAGTTTGGATAAGAAGGAAATCCTCTTTGAGACTCTTGTTACACTTGTTATTCTTTATGGATGTGAAGTCTGGGGCTGGAGTGTCTCTCTTGATTCCTGGAGAAAGATAGATCAAATAAAATAAAAAATTATAACTTATAATCTCAAAATTAAAGGAAATACACCCTATCCCCTCCTCTTAGAAACAATCCTCTACTTTATTGAGAGAACGAATATGACTAGCTACCTAATGTATAAGAAAAAGTTAAACAACATGGAAGACAAGAGGCTTCCTAAAATTTCTTCAAATTTGAGTTGTAACCACCATCAATTCAAGTGAGGATGGCATAAAGATGCTCGGTCTTGGGTAAAATATTGGGGAATCATGGAAGACACCATTTTGCAAAATAAAGATATTATTAAAAATATCATCAAATCAAAATTTAAGGAGAAAATCTGGTGTGATAAAGAGTTAGAGGAAAAAATAAAATTAATGTATTATAAGGATGTAATCAACCCTAATCTAGAAGATCAAAATTATCTATCTATTTTGACAAGTGTAAAGAAAAAACATTGCAATTTGAGATAAGTCCACCAAGATCAATATCACAATGTGATAGAACCTTTAAGGAACATAAAAAATGTGACATAGCCCTTGATGAATGTCACATTGTTATATAACCATTGAGGAACATAGAAATTCCATATATGTTGACTAAAATGATTATCACAATGCACCATTACCATTCAATAACATTGCGTTGAAACATAACCCTTGAGGAATGTTGTGAAGTGATATCACCCTTTATAAACATCGCAATGTGATGTAACCATTGAGAAACATTTCTATTTGACACAAGTCAATGAAGATGTACATCACAATGTGACATAATCATTGGGGAACATCACAATCCAACTTGATTCAAGAGGTTCATTTGAGGTCAAGGATGTGCTATATGTATAAGGAATGAAGAAGAATTTTCTCCCAGTATCAGTTATGGAGGACAATGGTTTTTCCATCATGTTCAAGAAAGGGAAAGTACTCATATGTTTAGAGGGAGCTATCCCTGACATAGTAGTAGGCATTGGGATTAGAGAGGGAAATTTATATAGGTTGCAGGGAAATATTATTCAGGCCTTGCTACATGAAAATGAAAAACTATGTGAGTTATGGAATAGGATGATGGGACACTTGTACTGCAAGGCGTTGCTAATTCTAAGGGAGATTTTCATTGGTCTCCCAATTTTAAGTGAGGGCATGTGAATTGGGTGTGCACTTGGAAAGAATGATAAGGATTATTTTCCATGTATTGATGGTAGGTCCAATATATTGTACATTCAGATGTGTTTGGACCAATGTTAGTAGCAAAGGATGAGGAGAAGAAGGATCTGAAGGGAGACCAATGTTCATAAACTTCCATTTTATGGATTCAACCTTTAGGTCGAGAGGAGGAGTTATCCCCTTCCATATTTTTTAGGAGACCCAGATGGTTCATGCAGACATTAAGGGATGCTCAGAAGCATGTTGAGGCCCCTAGGAGCATATTCATGAATATTAGGCCTCTAAGGAAGTTTCCAAATTTCATTGAACTAATGAGTAGCATCATTGATTCTAAGTCTTCTAGTGTGGGAAGCAATATACCAATAGGTTTGGAGGAATGCAATGATGGAGGATGATGTATGGGACATTGTGTTGGGATCAGAGGGACAACTAGTTCCAAGTGTCTCTTCAAGAAGTGCCTTCCTCTTTAGGAGGGAGTGTTAACATTTGTAGCATCAAACATGTACTTCTACATAGATGTAAGTGTTTAGATGTGTGGAAGTTGTCCATGGCCTTCAACCTTAGTAATTTACTTTAATTAAAGGAATTATTAAAGTAAATTTCTTTTAATAATTAAAGTGAATTTAATTTAATGAAATGTTAAAGTTATTATCATTAGTGAGTTGAATGAATCCTAGCCATTGATCTCAAGGTGAGATTTAATATTAACCATCAATCACGTTGGAGATTAGGGTTATGTTTGATTTGGTTATTACTCAAGATTATAAAATCAAGGCTAGATGAAGGAGAAAAATATCCACATAAGTGAAAATAAGGACTTTTTCTCAAATGATTGAGTCAAAAAGGACTATGATTAAAGGGAATTTGAGGAAATTTGAAGGACTTTCATATAGATATGAAGTCGAAAGGAGGAAAGTGAAAAGGTGTAGCAAGTGGAGAAAAAACATTAGCTAGAAATTGAAGGACATATTTCTGGGTAGTCCCACAATAGGTTGTAGGTAAGACAGAGTAGTCGTATGGAAATAGGGTGCACAATAGTAAATTTACATGTGTCGTACATGGAACGTATGTATGTTTCGTATAGGTCATACAAGGTGTGTACGTACGTGCAGGAAATATAACACAGAAACATGTGTATGCGTAGGTAAGACTAGTTGGGTGTGTATGTATGCACAACACAGGATGTATAGGGCACATATAGTTTGTACAAGGCCATCCAGAAATAGTGAAACAATTGTTTCATTTATGGATAGAGGCTTTAGTTTTTTTTTTTCCTCGGTGGGATATTTTCCGAGTAAGGGAGTCATTGTAATATTGAAGTCATTATTTAATGAAAAGCTAATTTGAAGGGAAGAATTCATGTGTGCATGTGTAAAGTTTGGTTTCAAATATTGCTTTATTTGTTTATTATTTCCAACAAGTATATTTTATTATGTGTGATTTAATTTAAATATCAACAAGGAAAAAGCAAGGTAGTAATTTATTTAGGTGTTGGGGATTGAGAGATTTTTTCAACAATAATCCCTAGAGAGAAAGTAGAATATGACTATTGTTGAGTTTCATGTTGAGTTTCATTAGGTACCAAATATTTTTTAGGTTATCATGTACTCCCATGAAGAGTACTTATCATCATGTTGGGCCCTATTGTTACACATATATTGTAAGGGGTGTTCGAGGACCATTTCATAACACCTTCCAATATGACACCCATGGACTTGCTATGTATTATTTGTATGTCTGAGGGTCATTTATTGTTTCACATGTTATTTTGGTGCTACTTTGATTGATTAACTAACCTCTGGACAACCAAGGGGGGAGGTGGAATTATTATAGGATGACTTGGCAGTGTCATTTGTTTATGTTTTTTTCTCACTTTATCTTATCAGATTTATTGTTCATGTTTTGTATCATTAATGGAGGTTTCTTTAGTGGCATATTATGTGTATTCATCTTGTTGTAGTTGCTACTCCATGGTTTCTTATTGGTGGAGAAATCCTCCCAATATATTTATCTTCTCCTGATGATGTCCTAGTAATTACTTTTAATTGTTTGTTACATGTTCAAGTCTTATTCTTACTTGTCGTTTACTCTATCTTGGTGGTGTACTTTCCTAGTTGTTATTTTAGATATTCCCACTATCAATCCATTATTTTTCCTAGGTTCCATCTATTATATCATCACCTTTCCATTTTACCTAGAAAAAAATCATATTACACCATTTTTTCATCATTTATCCACGCATAAAAGGTGCATGACCCATTTTCAACGATTTTCATATAGTTTTCCTTCATAACTAAACTCTCATTTGGAATATTTCATTAAATCACCTTTTCCATGTGTGAACATGCCAAAGTGGTTTTGGATATTTTATTGTTGATTAATTAGACCCAAACTTAAGGTTGATGCGCTACATTATTGGTCATTTTTATTACTGGGTTCTAAACCTTAATTGAGGCCTCACTTCCTATGTTGTAATTTTAATTATTTTTTAAAGAAAAAGTGCTAGGGATTGCAACTTGTTGTGCATGAGGAACACAACTTGAGGGTGGTGTTCCCATTTGGAACAAATGTTGAGGAATTTTTTTAGGTATGTGTTATATTCTTTACACGACCAAACCTAGTAACCCTGGTGCATCGAGAACATGAGGGGGATCACAAGGGAGTTGCAGTGGGGTGTAGAACATAAAACAAAATTGGTGGCTTTTTGCATATTCTTTTAGTGGTTTTTTGGCACATGGTTTTGCGTCATTTGTTTTCAAAATCTTGTTAAGGAATTAGGGTTGTTGATTAATCTGAGTCAATGGATTAGGGGTTTTGGATGTCATGGGATCATATATATATTGTATTGTAAACAATGAATATATATGATGAATAAATAATTAGAGGTGCATCTCTAAATAGGTTGTTGGTTTTCCCAATTTAGGTTTCCAGGGTAAAATCTCCATGTAATGTGTGTGTTCGATTGTATATTTTATTTTTTTATTAAGAATCTATTTGTAGTAATTAATTGTGCAAGGTTAAAATATGCATTTGGTATCAGATCAATTATTGTCTTTGGGAGGATGTCTTTGTGGTCATGGGTTTGGTTAAGATCTATAATAAACCTTGTTATAGTGGGAGATATGTGGTATCGATTCTTATGGTGAAAAGAAATGGGGAGAAGTTAAAAAATAGAGATCGAAAAATTTAATGGGAAACGTTTTGAGATGTGGAAGCTTAAGATGGAATATCTATAGGTTGAAAAAGATCAATGGATCGATCTAGATACAGGTATTGCACCTATATGAATGTTAATAAAAGAATGAGAAAATTTGGATCGGAAGGTGAAGGGCACAATTTAGTTGTGTATATCAAATTCAATATTACTAAATGTGTTATGGGAAGCTAAAACCAAGGCATTATGGGATAAGTTAGGGGATTTGTATTAGTCTAAGTCCCTAGTAAACAAACTATTCTTGTATAAGAAGTTGTACAACCTAAGGATGAAGTATGGAGACTCAGTGAAAAATCATCTTAATGCCTTCAATATTGTTATAAGTCAATTATTATCTATTGATATTAATATTTCTGATGAAGATAAGTGTATTGGTTTATTTTTCTATTTACTAGACTCATGGGATAGTCTTGTTGTAGCCATAATAAGTAATGCAACTACTTTAATATTCAATGATGTGTTCTCATCCTTGTTGTCAGAGGAAATGAGGAGGAAAAACATGGAAGTACATAGAACATATGTATTATTTGCAAGAGCATGGTCCTTGGAAAGAAATAGATCTAAGTCATTAAGTGGGAGATCTAAATCTAGGGGAATATCTAAATCTTTTGGAATGTTTGTAAAGTTATGTTGGAGATGTGGAAAATAAGGGCACTAAAAGAAACAATATAGATCCAAAAGTGTCGAGAGAGGGAAGGGACCTGATGATTCTCCTTATACAAAAGAAAAAACCTTTGCGGATGAATGAGGGGATGTGTACTTGGATTATTCAAGCACACATGCAGATCATGAAGCATGGTTGGTTGACATAGATGCATCCTCTCATATGATTCATCACAGAGAGTGTTTCTATGCATATGAAAGGTTTCATGGAGGTGATTTTTGCGTAGGAGATGAATCAACAACCAAAATCATATGACTAGTAAAGCTCAAGTTCAAGCTCATTGATGGAAGGATTAGAACACTCCCTGATGTTCTACACATCCCAAGATTGGATTTTTTTATTTTATTTATGTAAGTAAAATGAATGATGTAGGGGTAAAAACAATGTTTGAGAAAAAAACACGCAGTATGGTTCGAGGGGCAATGGTGTTGTTAAAGGGAGTTCAGATTGGAACCTTGTATAATCTACTAGGAAGAAATATTAGTGAAGGGTGCAATAATTCTGTTGTTCCTAAGATTGAAGTTGAAGAAGGAAAAACTTCTATAATATTTGGAGAAAAGATTATGATGTGGCATCAAAGGCTGTGGCATATTGGTGAGAAGGGCCTCCGAGTACTACACAATAAATGTATGGTTGAAGGTATGGTCAATTTCTCTCTGGATTTTAATTTCCGTGAACATTTATTATATGGGAAGAAAAATCATTTAAGATTCTCCTCTAGTGCTATGAGGACAGAGATAATTTTATAGTTGGTGCACCATGATGTGTTTAGACCTCTGGTTCCATCACTGGATAAATCTATGTATGTCTCATTTATAGATGACTTCTTGAGGAATAAATGGATTAGGAAGAAATATGAATTTTTGGACAAATTCAAAGATTTTAAGGCTCTTGTGGAGAATTAGACATAGAAGAGAATTAAGGTATTAAGGATGGATAATGGTGGAGAATTATGTATAAATGAATTTTAATAATTATGTAAGAAGTGTGGCAAATCAAGGCATAAGACTAATCCATAAACAACTCAACAAAATGGAGTTTTAGAAAGGATGAACGGGACATTGATGGAAACATTAAGGTGAATTCTTAGTGGTGTCAGGTTTGGATAGGAATTTAAGGCAGAGGCAATGGGTATTTCATGTTACCTAGTCAATCGATCACCCTCATTAGCACTGGATGACATGACTCAACACGAGGTATGTATTGGTAAGAAACCATATCTTACACATCTCATGGTATTTAGTTGTGATGCCTATGTTTACATTCCAAAGGACAACAAGAGTAAGCTAGATACAAAGGTTGAAATGTGTATCTTTATTTGTTATAAAGATGGTCTGAAATGGTATAAGATTTGGAACCCAGAAAATAAGAAGGTAGTTGATCTGGATTATATTGAGAATGAAATGATATGTAAATGAAAATATAGCAGAGAACATAGAAATAGAGTGAAACCCATTCTATTAATGAATAACAAAATAATGTAGAGCACAAACTAGATAGAATCGTGGTAGATTATATATTAAGAGAAAGAGATGCTAGTTAATCTCATTCACAATAAGGATTACATAACACTCCATTGCATGCTCAAAGGACCTCCTTCACCTCGCTTATATATGAGAGAGTGAGAGGAGAATAATTCCCATGATGCATGTGGGATAAATTATTTTCTTTACAAAATGCCATAGGCATGTAAAACACTAGGACTTCTTAGGAGGTCACCCATCCCAATACTACTCTATCCCAAGTGCACTTAACTATGAATTTCTAATTTGATTCGATGTATTAATTTTGTAGGAATATAAATGTGATGGTTGTAATTAACAAATGGAGATGGAATTACATTGCATTCCCCATCAAAAGGGTGAATATCATGGTTTATCAAAACCATGGGCTTGAAAACATTGATTCAGTGGAAAAGGTGGATGGCCATCGAGATCCACGTGGATAATTCCTCCCCCCTTAGGAAGAAATGGTACCCATTGATTCAAGTTCCCTTGGGAGATGCAGAAACATTTATTGAATCTAAACCTTGGTGATCCTCTTTCCTTGTTGAAGTAGATTTCATGCTTGTACTTGGCATTAGGTTGTTGAAGGATTTCATGAACCTATTTTTTGAGGTGATGGATCCATTCAATAAATAGCAATGCATGATCTAAATTGGTTTGAGTGTGGGAGGACTCGATTGCTGAAGATGCATCAGGAATATATATATTAATGGGGGCTAATTGATAGAACCCCAAGCACACCTAAAAATGGTCATGGCCAATAGAGTTATGAAGGGATCTATTATAATTATTTTTAACATATGGAAGAATCACATTCTATGGAAGGGAGTATATATAGATTGGACCATTAGTAAGGGAGCACTAGGAACTAAGTCAATGGAATGCGTGACTTGGTAGTGAAGAGGCACCCTCATAGGTGAAAAAATATTTTTGTGCTCCTCTACAATCTTGTTGACCTACTTCTACTAAATAGAAAGATATTGGGCCAAGGTTAAGGTGGTCATAGAGACCTTCTATTCAGATTTTAACCGGATCGTGAAGAGGGAAAACTTTGTGTTTTTAGAGATTACTTTGTGATACTATTTTTCCGAGATGAATGAAATGACAATAGTCATAACTAGCTCATCTATCATGTAGAGCTAATTTGCTAGCGTAATAATGACATTATGGGGTTGAGACTTATAAAAAAAGTGTCATTTCCACATATATGGTTATCCTAAAATAATATCATAGACTTCAAGTGGGGAAGCATCACACAATACCTCATATTTGAAAATATTTGTGTCATAGAGTAGGAGACATTGTTGGTTTATGTGAATGTCTTGTCCCCTTCTCAACCATCCGATGGTGTATGGTTGGGAGTGTTAGATTGTCAACAACTTCATTCTTTTGATAACCTCAACTAAGATCAAGTTCTTCTAACTCCCACTATCGACAATCAAATTTTGTGGGGTACCATTCACCCACATATGTGAATGGAAGAGGCATTCCACCTCTTCACGCTCCTCTAGTTCTTCTAGTTGAATTATTGCAGTTGTGATTGTAGCAATGGGTTCTGCATCGATGATATGTTTCCCTTTATTATTATTTGAATCAGATTCCAAGTCATGTTATGATTCTTTTTCTTTGAGCTCGACCACCAATGAATATTTTGAGTGACATTCATCAGAGTTATGCCAAGGGATTTTGTGGAACTCACACAAATTTCCAATCTCCTTCTTCGAATTCCCATCACCCTTATTAGCTTGGATTGATTTTATTGATATTGAGTCTCCTTGTTTTTTACTTCGTTAGAGTTTCCTTTTCAGTGATTTGTTTGTGGTGTATTTGTAAACCTGAACTCCTTCTTACTTTGCTACTTGGATTTATGGTCAATTTTGACTCCATATCGATAAGCAAGTCCCAATGAGGATATATATAAGAAATCCATATCTATTTGGATGTTCCTATTTAGGCCACTGCGGTACTTCATAACTATTTTCCGCTCAAAGTCTCTGATACCCAAATTTGAGCATAATGGAAGATGTTAGTGTACTGCGACATCGACTAGTCTCTTTTTAAACGCGGAGTCATCCATCTCATATATCAGCGATCATCACTTCCAATAGGGTATAAATCCTCCTTTAAAGCATAAAAAAAGGCTACCCAAGTCAGTTCTCTCCTGAATGGGATAGATTCATCTGTGGTGTACCTCTCCTAGTAACCTTCCCACTAAGATTTGACATGGGGAAGGGTTTTAAGAAGCGCAAAGGTTATCTTTTTGTCATTGAATTTTTTTTTGATGGAGTAATAACCTTCTATAAAATTGAACCATTTTTCTATAGCATGTGAATCTATCTAACATTCAAATAAGGGGATATAAAAATTTACTTGTACCTTGAATGGTGTCATACCTTTGAAATGGTTGGTTGTTGAATATGCCTAGGTTTCCATTGGTAATCATTGAAAAAATTTCCATCATCTCATTCCTCTATCATGCGAGAGATTCCTTGAGAAAGGTATTGAAAGCATCTCATGCTCTATCATCTCTCATTTCTTCTGCCATGGGAGGTTGCTTGGGTTGGAAATATTAGTCATCCTCAAGTGAAACTAGCTCGAGACCCAAATCAATATACCCCAACCTCGTCGGGGACATGCATCGAGAAATAAAAAGAAGTGGAATGCTCTGATACCATTTATATGGATTATATTAAGAATGAAATGAGATACAAATGAATTTCTTTTTCCCATGGAAAGAAACAAGTAATTTTATTCATATAGAAAAAACTACAATATCATATGTTGTATAATTAATTTTGTCTTGTCTTACCTCATAAATATGTTCTAGATTATTTTTCCATTCCAAAACTAGTCATGTTAACCATGTCAGTGCATAAATATTTTCAAATTTCTTTAAAAAAATCTTTGTACAATCCTTCCCTTTTATGGGAGAAGAAAATTATAACTAATTGGATATAGTCCTCCCACCTAGAAGGCTTGTCCATTACATATGTTTTCAACATATCATCAATCATATGACTAATCCTTTATGTCTTCCCATCTAACTCTAGGTGATATGTTGTACTGAAATTCAAATTGGTCTAAAATCCTTTAACAACCCCTTCCAAAAATTGGAAGTGAACTTGGGATATTGGTTCGACACAATTTCCTTAGGCACATCATGTAGTATGGAAATTTATCTCATATAAATTTATGCAATATTGGATGTCTTATGAGTTATTTTCATAGGAATGAAATGTCCATCCTTTGTAAGTTTTCCCACCACTACCATGATTGAATCATGTTTCATTTTTGTCCTAGGCAGTTTGGTAATGAAATATATAATAAGAAGTTCCCATTTCCATTTAGGAATGGAAAATGGATGAAACAATCCCATTGTATGTCTATGCTCATCCTTTACCTTCTGACACTCCATGCATCTGGCCAAATAATCAGTGACAACTTTCTTCATACTAGGCCAAAAATATTGGCCTCTTACAACTGTAATAGTTTTCTGATATCTTAGATGTCAAACATATGGAACATTGTGTTGGAATCATGATTGTCGTTAGATTGAAAACCACAGGCGTTAGTCTCCACCACAATTTCCAAAGTTAGGATCCACGAGAGGGGGTTAACCTATGTCACGAAACTCCCAGGAAGCTTTGAACCCATTGTCCAACAATCTCCCACTAGTGCGTGTTGGGAGAGTTTCAAACTTAAGACCTATCACTCTGATACGATTTGTTGGACTCATGATTGTAATTATACCAAAACCCATAGGAGTTAGTCTCTACCACAATCTTTGGATTTAGGATCCATGAGAGGGGGTTAACCAATGTCATGAAACTCACGGGAAGTGATGAGCCCAATGTCCAACATATTATGCATTTCCTTTAGAACTAAATTTCTCAATTCTTAGGAATTGGGAATATAAAATTTGTTCTGAAATAAAAGGATTCCATCGTCTTCTATATTGTAATCCTTAATTTTTTTTTGTATATCATTATGTTGTAATATTTCTATAACTTGCACATAATGTTGATCTACTGTTACAACCTGCAACACCCCAGGTTTTGAACCCCCATTTTAAATAATGTATTGTTACAATGTTGAGAGGCCAAGGTGCCCAAACAATTATTAAAAGGCCAGTGTGCCCAAGACATGTAAATTTTTTATCATTATTAATAATAAATACATGGATGGCTGCTAGACAGACAAGGACTAGAGTTATAGGGAAATATTATTCCACAAGAGAGGGGGATTGAGGGGATAAGTGTTTATTCCTATTCTAATTACCCATTTTTGTCTAAGGGAGTGGATCGATTATGTGAGATTCTTGAGGAAGGTCAGGAGGTTCTTGATTTCCCCACAAAGTTAGTTAAACCTGCCTCTGGTTTGATGGGGGGCTTGGTAGTCGGCTCGTTTGATCCGTCACTTCTGCAATCAAACCATTCTATCCCTCATGAAATTTCATGCACACACTTACCCATTCATTGATCCATCCATCATCCACGTATTGGCTTGGGAAAGGGAGCCGAAATGTTGAAGACTAGCCACATGATAGTTGGCTATAGTGGTCACTGGTGTGATCCAGCCATGATTTTAGGCCTGCATGTCTGAGATGCGTTGGCATGTGTCCAATGTTTCTCACACCTGTGAGTCCTAAGAGTTCCAGCATTGGGATTCTCGACCAGTTGCGTTGGAGCCCAGATAAGGAGAAGGACTACCTAAGGGACTGCATGGTACAAAAGGGTGGAGGTTCATTCTCTCAGGTGGTGCAAGCTAGGTAGAAGAGAGTTGGGTACTTGGATTGTTGTGAGAGATGGGAATCTTGTGAGAGCTTGGGTTATGACTGGTTTGGGAAGCCAAGTAACACTCTGGAACCATCCTTGTGGATTCATAGCCCTGGCTCGAGGGTAATGATGTTGTTGAGATTTGGAATAGTAGTGTCTAAGGTTGGGTGGAACATCCTTGTTCTACAACCAGTTGGTGTCATCTTTCATAAAGATAAGTGCTCTCTGTTATGGTATCATTTGCATGTATATGAATGTATTTCCACTGTTTATATTTAATTATCATTTAATTGAATCTTTAGACTATGCATGATTGTTGATTACCATTGTGCATGTCATTAAATTCTTTCCTTTTATGCATCCTTAAATTTTAAAAAGGTATTTGTAAGAGAACGAAGTCCAAGGGCGGGCTTGACGGTAGCGTACCCCGACCTATGGGTGGATGGGTATGTTACAATTTGGTATCAAAGATTCTCATTGAAACACTGGGTTGGTATGAGCCAGGTCTGTTGGTTAGAGTCTTGGGGTCGAGATCGAACTCTGACCATGGAGTTGAAAAGATTAGGAGGAATGGTGTTGCAGAATCTACATAGGAGATAGAACATCAGAGACCCTTGTAAGGGGTTTGAAGGATTGTGACCATCCCCTTCAAATTCAAGAGTGACCACCACATTAGGATCAAGAGAGATCTGGGATCGTTGGATCGGAGGACAAGTCAATAGGGGTCATCCGATGAAAAGGAAGCAAGGGTTAAGGTCACAACTGTTAGATCCCATGGGAGAGGGATATCAAAGGACAACAGACATTGCGGGGAACCAAGTTGCACAAGAGATAATTTCCCGAGGTGGTCCCATAATCCAAACCATAGTTTCCCCAAGGGGTTATGTGTCAGCATCGAGATAATTGCAGGGCGAATGCAAGTTACTCCAAACCGTTGATGTGTGCCCGCACAAATTGAAAGGCATGCAATAATGTGACATGTTAGGGATCGAACATTGAAACTCTGTATAGCCAAAGTAGATCATGACTTTCGATCACCAAGAGGTATGTGTCATCATATCAGTAACTCCGGAGAAATTTGTTCGAGAGGTTTTCAGTTGAGATTTGAAACTCCCGAAGCTTGGAGAGTCAGAGAGCCGAAGTAAATCTCAATCATCCAATCATCCGAAATAAATCTCAAGTGTCATATCATCTAGAGTAAATCTCAAGCGTCGGATCGTCCGAGGTGAATCTGTGCCACCTGATCTAGAAGAGACGTGGCATAAATCTATGGATTTCGAGTGAAGACCCGAAGTAAGCCTCAACTGTCTGATTCAAGAGGACATGCGACATAATCCCATGTACTTCGAGGGGTTTGAAGTTTGATATTTTCAAAACCTGAAGACCCGAAAGGATCTCAATCGTTGATCTGCTGAGAGCCACGCGTCACTAGTTCCAGGGCTTCGGATAAAATCTAGTGGGGCCAGATAAGTTTTGAAATTTGAGATTTCCAAAGTCTGAAGACCCTAAATAAGCCTCAATCATCAGATTAAGGAGGACACACGATGCAGATTCGTGTACTCTGGGTGAAGACTCGAAGTGAATCTTAGTCGTTCGATCTAGAAGGACACATGGAAACAGATTGGCTAGGTCGAGAATGCAGAGTTTGGGAGAACTGGAAGTGTGCTAGCATGGAAACTGTCGAAGTCTCAAATCCTGAAGAGATTAAGTGATGGGGCACAATGATGTCACTAGGAGGTGATGTGGACCCCTGAATTTATGAATTGAGGTGGCTTACGAATGTCACCTGGGATGACATGGACACCTGGGATGTGTGCCACATGTCAGTAAGTTTTGAGCATTAGGAGTATTAAAAATTATGTTAGAACGTGACACATGTCACCTGCATGATTGGGCCACGTGTCCACTTCCAATATTTTGTCAAATGGGGACAGATCGACAGTCCAAAGACTGGGCACTCTGTAGGGGAAATATGTTATAGGTAGCTTTGGGTCGAAAAATTCTGAAGGCCTGAAGGCCGGAGTACATATCGATCATTGATTCTAGAAGGCACACATCGAAGGATCATTGACTTCGAGTGAAAGCACTCCAAGAGAAAGTGCAGGACGAAGGTTTAAAACTTATGAAGCCTGAAGAGCCAAAGAGATTCACAGTCACTGATCTGTGGGAGGACACCCATCAACAGATCATGAACTCCGGGTAAAATCATTTTGGGAGGAGGCAAGCGAGGAAATTTTAGACTCCTGAAGCGCGAAGTCCTGAAGTGGATCTTGATCGTTGATTGTGAAGGAGGGAGAGGACTGTTAATCCAATCCTGGATGAAAGTTTTGAAGTACTTGAATATCTGGACAAGCACTTTTTCAGCTAAGCACAAGATCATGGTCGTGGTCATATGCAGATTGAGAGCTGAGGGAAGGAGGGATAAGGGCTGAACTGGTTGTCTTCAAGACAGAAAAGTGCTAAGGAAGGGTTTAGCCACATTTTCTAGTCATGGTCACCTAGGAAGGTGGTTTGAAGGAAGTGCCTGCGTAGGATGAGATTATGTGTCGGCCAAGGATAACAAGATACTGTTATTTTCAGAGAATGGGGATATGTTATCCATGAACAAAAAAAAAATAAAGAGACCAGTAGCATGGTTTGGGAATTTTTCTTATCATATGCATAATTCTAACAAAATCATCACTTGCACATTTTACATAATTAAGGGGTCTAAACACATCAACTGGGGATGTGTATTGAGGAGATGGAAGAAGGTGAGGGAGACTCCAGTCATGATAAGGAGGCAAAAGGCCAGAATACCAAAGTTGGTAATGCAGAGACATATTCAAATGGACGCAAGGGAAAATGAGAGCAGGAAACATTAATAGAAACGGTAAGAAGCCTAAATATGGAAGTGCAGATCTACAAAGAAGACAATGAAAGATTGATAAGAGAGAAAATTCAGATAAATTCTCGAGTGTTGCAGAGATTAAATTAGTTGCAAAGACAAATGAAGAAGGGATCAAACTCAAAACAAGAGGAAGAAGGAAGGTGCCATGAAAGAAGGGATGATCATGGAAGAAATGGTTATCCGATAAGTGCTAGCAGAGCTCATGGACACCACTCACCTCCTTACCCGGAAAGAAGGTTTTATGCATCGAAAGATCCCGTAAGAAGTCTAGAGGTGTCTCTTGTCAAACACCAAAGAAGGAAACAAGAGATATATAGTTTGAAATGAGAGTTGAGGAAGCTCAAGCCACCTTCCTTCGATGGTGAAAGAGAAAGGGAAGATGATGTCGAAGCATGGTTTCTTGGGCTCAGGAGATATTTTTCAGTTGCATAACTATTCATCCAATCTAGAAGCCAAGATTTCCACCTACCATTTACATAGGAAAGTTGCAATGTGGTGGGACCAACTGAAGAAAGTGGAACATGTTCATGAAAGTGGGATCACTTGGAAGCAGTTCAAGAAGTACTTCCAGAAGGAGTACCTCTTAGAGCATTTCTATGATAAGAAAATGCAGGAGTTATTTGAACTTAGGTTGGGAAGCATGACTATGGTAGAGTATGAGAAGAATTTATTGGGATTGTTAAAGTATGTTAGGTTCATTGGTGATGAGAAAGTAAAAATACAGAGATTTATGAGTGGACTGCCAACCTTTTATAAGGAAAAGATCAATTATGATGAGCCCAAGACCTTGACTGAAGCTATCAGGAAGGCTAAATACCTGTATGAGCAAGGCCAGAGAAGAGAATCCCTGTAGAAATATTGGAAGGACAAGAAAAATGAGAAGTTTGATCAGAGGAGGAAAGGATTCAAACCTCCCTTCAATAGGAATGAGCCCAATAGAAATCATCAAGATCAGTATGCTAAGGGAGATTTCAAGAAAGAAGATTCCTTGGAAAAAATGGGAAGACCACAAATCCAATGTTGGGGATGCAAGAAAGATCACCTGTATAAGGATTTCCCACACAGAAAGGGTAGAATAAAGACTGTGCACAACATCCAAGAGGCTATAACAGTCGAAGATATGGGAAGAATCTATGCAGATTTAGATGACCGACAAGTAGAGTATCAGTCCAATATGATCGAGGTGGAAGGGAAGATCATAAATCAACCTGTTGCTATTTTGATTGATTCAGGATAAATTCATTGCTACATTGATCCTAATATAGTGGATAGATTACATTTGGAGAAAAGTAAACTTGGAAAATAAAGATTGGTTCAGTTAGCCACTGGAACCAAAAGAAGAATCCATGATATGGTCATAAGTTGTTCCATAATTCTTAATGGTGTGAATACTAGTATTGATCTAAATATCATACCATTGGGGTCTTATGATATTCAGATTGGAATGGATTGGTTGGAAAAGCATCATGATGTCCTAGATTGTCATAACAAGACATTTACATGTCTGGATGGAAATGGAAAATAGAGCACTGTGAAAGGAGTTCCAAGACCCATCTCTATAAGGGATATTTCAGCCTTACAACTAAAAATATGTTTTAGGAAAGGATGTCAATTCTATGCAACTCATGTGGAAGAGATATAAAATACAAAGGGGCCAAGCCTTGAAGATTTCCCAGTACTACAGGAATTTCAAGATGTATTCCAAGAAATACCACCAAGAAGGGAGATAGATTTCTCAATTGATTTAGTGTGAGGAGCTGCCCTGGTGTCAAAAACACCTTACATAATGAGCACACCAAAGTTAAAAGAATTACAAATGTAGTTGGAGGAATTGTTGAAGAAAGGGTACATATCTCCAAGTGTTTCACCTTGTGGAGCACCAGTACTTTTTTCAAAAAGAAGGATGGAACCTTGAGGTTGTGTATTGACTTCTGACAGCTGAACAAGTACACTATAAAGAACAAGTATCCTCTACCCCGAATTGATTACCTCTTTGATTAGCTAAGAGGAGAAAAGATATTTTCAAAAATTGACCTGAGGGCAGGATACCATCAGGTAAGAATAAAGGAAGAAGACATTCATAAGACATCCTTTAGGACCAGGTATGGGAATTATGAATTTGTAGTGGTGTCTTTTCGACTAACCAATGCACCAACTATCTTCATGTTCTTAATGAATGTCATATTTAGGAATTATTTGGATAAGTTTGTCATAGTATTATTGGATGACATACTTATCTATTCTAAGTCTGAAGAGGAGCATGAACATCACTTAAGACTGGTATTGCAAGTACTGAGAGAACATCAGTTGTATGCCAAGTTGAGTAAGTGTTCCTTTTATAAAAAGTAGATCCATTACTTGGGACAAATTATTTCAAAGTAGGGCATAGCAGTAGATCTAGAGAAGATCGAAGCCATTAAAGGATGACCAACACCCAGAAATATGTCAGACGTCAGATATTTTATGGGATTAAGTGGCTAGTATAGAAGGTTCATAGTAGGGTTCTCTAAGATTGCTCATCCCATCACTTCTTTGCAAAAGAAGGGAACTAAATTTGAATCAACACTCAAGTGTGAAAATAATTTTAATCTGTTGAAGGAATTACTTACTAGTGAACCTGCGTTAAAGATTGTCAACCTAAATGAAAGTTTTGTGGTATGTACAGATGCATGTAAGGAAGGACTTGGGGGAGTCCTCACGCAAAATGGACATGTCATTGGATATGATTCTAGAAAGATTAAGGAACATGAGAGGAACTATGCCATCCACGACTTGGAACTTGCTTCCATTGTTCACGCCTTGAGGATGTGGAGGCATTATCTCATGGGGAAGAAATTCCAATTAAGGATAGACCACATTGGCCTGAAGTATATTTTTGAACAACCGACCTTGAATGCCAGGAAAACAAGATGGCTGGAATTTTTAAGTGAATATGACTTCGATATCAATCATATCAAGGGAAAGGAGAATAAACTTTCTGATGCGCTTAGTAGAAGACTGCATATCATGCATGCTATTGTTGTCAATATGCATTAGTCAGAATTGAAGACCAGAATATTAGATGGTCTTGTTACAGACCAGCATTACCTACAGGTAAAGGAAAACTTACAACAAGGAGATGTACAATAGAAAATAAAGGAGTATGAGATAAAGGAAGATGAACTACTCATGCATAAAAATAGAATCTATGTGCCTAGTTATGGAGAATTGAGGAATTTGGTATTGAAGGAAATGCATGATGTTCCTTATGATGGACATCCTGGTTACCAGAAAACAATTACAACAGTAATAAACCAGTTCTTTTGGCCAGGAATGAATAAGGATGTTGTTTATTACATCGCTCAATGTATGGAATGTCATAAGGTGAAGGTTGAGCATAGGCACCCAACGGGTTTGTTGCAGCCATTGTCAATCCCAGAGAAAAAATGGGAACTGATCACCATGGATTTCATCACAAGATTACCTAGAATGAATAAGCAACATGATTCAATCATGGTGGTGGTTGAAAAATTAACAAAGGCTACTCATTTTGTTCCTATGAAGACAACGCATACAATAGCTAATATTGAAGAAATTTTCATGAAGGAAATTGCTAGGTTGCATGGGATACCTAGGACAATTGTCTCGGACATAGATACAAAGTTTACCTCCAATTTATGGAGGGGATTGTTTAAATGATTTGGCATAAATATAAACTTTAGCAGAACATATCGTC
This sequence comes from Picea glauca, assembly GCA_000966675.3. Lineage (NCBI taxonomy): Eukaryota > Viridiplantae > Streptophyta > Pinopsida > Pinales > Pinaceae > Picea > Picea glauca. The sequence goes on from JZKD02S2218633.1 coordinate 352,047, forward strand.
CCCAGACAGATGGGAAAACAGAGAGAGTCAATCAAATAATTGAAGACATGCTGAGAATGTATGTGATGGATAAGCCCTCTAAGTGGGAAGTTTACTTATACTTGGTTGAGTTTGCATATAATAATGGGTATCAAGCTTCATTGAGAATGATCCCATTTGAATCCTTGTATGGTAGGAAATGTGATTCTCTAGTAAGCTAGGACAACCTAGCAGATAGAGTGGTACTTGGGTCGGAGTTTCTCAAGGACATGGAAGACTAGGTGGTCAAGATCAAGCAAAATTTAAAGGCAACTCAGGATAGAAAGAAAGTTTATGCAGAAAAGAACAAGACAGATATAGAATTTAAAGTAGGGGAGCATATACTTTTGAAAGTGAAGCCCAAGAAAAGCTCTTTAAAATTGGGCAGTTGTACAAAGCTAGTAGCTAGATTTTGTGGTCCATTTGAAATATTGGGCAGAATAGGGCTAGTTGCATACATGCTTGCATTGCCTGCTTCCATGAATGTGCATAATGTATTTCATGTCTCTTTACTAAAGAAATATGTGCATGATCCTAACCATGTTTTTGATTGACATCTGATTCAGGTAGAGACAGAGGGAGATTTTCAGGTTCAATCAATGCGGGTATTGGACAAAAAATTCAAAATGCTCCAGAATCGAGTTATAGAGCTAGTAAAAGTTCAGTGGACCTGTTATAGTCCTGAAGATGCTACCTGGGAGCATGAATATGCCATGCAGGCAGAGTACCCACATCATTTTGAACAAATTTGAGATTTTGATTTTATTTTGTATATGTACTGAGGACAGTGCCAAAATAAGGGGGAGGGGATGTAACACCCTAGGTTTTGAACCCCCATTTTAAATAATGCATTGTTACAATGTTGAGAGGCTAGAGTGCCCAAACAATTATTAAAAGGCCAGTGTGCCCAAGACATGTAATGTTTTTATCATTATTAATAATAAATACATGGCTGGATACTAGACGGACAAGGACTAGAGTTATAGGGGGATATGATTCCATAGGAGAGGAGGCTTGAGGGGATAAGTGTTTATTCCTATTATAATTACCCCTTTTTGTCTAAGCGGGGGGATCGGTTACATGATCTTCTTAGGGAATGCCAGGAGGTTCTTGATTTCTCCATGAATTTACTTAAACCCGCCTCTGGTATGATGGGGGGGGTGGTCGTTGGCTCATTTTATCCTTCACTTCTACATTCGCACCATTATATCCCTCATTCACTTTCATTCACACACCTCCATGCACACACTTACCCATTCATTGATCCATCCATCATCCATGACTTGGCTTGGGAAAGGGAGCCGAACTGTTGAAGATTAGCCACAGGATAGTTGGTTGTAGTGGTCGTTGGTGTGACACAGTCGTGATTTGAGGTCTTCATGTCTGATATGTGTTGGTATGTGTCCAACGTTTCTCACAAATGTGAGTCCTGAGAGTTCCAACATTGAGATTCTGAACCAGTTGTGTTGGAGCCCGAATAAGGAGAAGGACTACATGAGGGATTGCATGGCAAAGAAGGGTGGAGGTCCATTTTATCAGGTGGTACAAGATGGGTAGAAGAGAGTTGGGTACTGGGATTTCTTTGAGAGATGGGAAGCTTGTGAGAGCTTGGGTGTTGACTAGTTTGGGAAGCCAAGTAACACTCTGGAACCGTCCTTGTGGATTCATAGCCCTGGCTCAGGGGTGATGTTTTTGTTGAGATTTGGAACAATAGTGTCTACGGTTGGGTGGAACGTCCTTGGTATGAAACCATTTGGTGTCATATTTCATAAATATAAGTGCTCTCTGTTATGGTATCATTTGCATGTATATGAACGTATTTCTGTTGTGTATATTTAATTATCATTTAATTGAATCTTTAGACTATGCAAGCTTGTTTATTACTGATGTGCATGTCGTTAAATTCTTTCCTTTTATGCATCCTTAAATTTTAAAAATGTATCTATAAGAGAATGAATTCCAAGGGTGAGCTTGAATGTAGCGTACACCAACCTATGGGTGGCTGGGTATGTTACACAACCTCTATAATTCTATCTTTTAAATATGTCCTATGCATACTAATGGTTGTAGTATGCATTTTACGCACCCTTCTACTGAGTGCATCAACTACCTTGTTCTCTTTTCCTTTTATGTTCTTGATATAAAAGTTATATTCTCTAAGAAATTCCATCCATCTAGTTTGTATAGAATTTAGTGTTGGATGTTCAAATAAATATTTCAGACCACTATGATCTCTCCTTAGTTCATATTTTCTACCCATGAGATAATGCCTCCACATCCTTAAGGCATGTACTATGGTTTCCAACTCTAAGTCATGTGTAGCATAATTTATTTCATGCTCCTTCAATTTTGTGAACTTGTAAATAGTTACATGTCCATTTTTCATAAGGAATCTTCTTATTCCTTCCTTGCATGCATCTGTGCACATAACAAAATTCTTATATGGATCTGGAACTTTCAAAATAGGTTCACTTGTTAGCAAATCATTTAAGCATTGTAAATTCTCTTCACACTTAACACTCCATTCAAACTTTAGTCCTTTCTTTTGCAAAGATGTTATTGGGTGTGAAATTTTGGAGAATCCTTCTATGAATCTCTTGTAATAACCATTTAGGCCCATAAATGATCTAACCTCTCAAATTTTTGTTAGTCATGGAAAACTTTTGATTTCTTCAATACTTTTTGAATCCAATGCTACGCCATCTTATGAAACAATGCGACACAAATAATGGATCTGCTTTTGATAAAACGTTCATCTCTCAATTTGGCATACAATTGGTGCTCTCTCAACACTTGTAAAACCATCCTCAAATGTTTTTCATGCTACTCTTATGTCTTGGAATATATGATAATATCATGCAAGAATACAATGAAAAACATGGCCAAGAAGTCTTTGAACACCCCATTCATGAGACACATAAATTTATTTGACACATTTGTTAATACAAAAGGCACCACCACAAATTCAAAGTGTTTATACCTTGTCAGAAAGGATGTTTTTATAGTATCCTCTTCTTTGATCCTCACTTAATGATAACCTGAACTCAAGTCAATCTTGGATAATTCATTTTCTCCTTTAAGTTGATAAAAAATATCATCAATCCTTGGCAAATAATATTTTTTTTTTACTGTAACCTTGTTCATTTGTCTGAAGTTGATATATAGCCTCAATGTTCCATATTTTTCCTTGACAAAAAGAATTGGGTAACCCCAAGGAGAAACACTTGGGCATATGTATCCTTTCTTTAAAAACTCTTTTAGCTACATTTGCAACTCTTTTAGATATGGTGTGCCAATTTTGTACGGGGTCTTAGATACATGGGTATCTCCAGGAATTAAGTTAATAGATAAATATGTATCCCTCTTTGGTGGAAATCTTGGAAACTCCTCAAACACATCTTCAAAATCCCTCAAGACTGGATAATCCTCAAGACTTGGCTCTTCCATATGGATTGCATATATCTGGCACAAATTTCTAAAACTTATTTTCAGTTGCAATGCTCAAATCTCTCGGAAAGATCTAGGCCTTGGAATACCTTTCATTTTCCTTGAATTTTGTTCCTCATCAAGACATGTAAAAACCTTGTTATCGCAATCTAAAACAACATGATGGTTTTTTTTCAATACATACCAATCAAGCAATCATAGGACCCAAGTGGTGTGATATTAAAATCTACCTTAGTTTTAATTCCATTCATGTTTATAGGGAATTATTTAACAACATATTTAATTCTTCTCTTGGTTCTAGTAGCTAGCTGAACTAACCAAGACTTCTCATGCTTACAATTATTCAATTTAAAATTTTCAACTAGCTTTGGATCTAATAGACATGACTAGATCTAAAATCAATCGAAATAGCTATGGAATGATTATTAATATTACCTTCTACTTCAATCATTTGGGATTGATAGTATTCTTGTCTATTTTCCAAGGCTGCATAGATCCTTGGCATGATTTTTCCCACATCCTCTATTGCCTCCTATCGCTTGTTGTTATTCATAGTCTTCATTTTATCTCAGTGAGGACAATCTTTATACATGTGATCTCCTTCACATCCACAACACAGATCCAGATTATTTTGAGAATGAAATGAAGGAAAAAATATAACAATAAAATATATAGATATCTTTCAATAAACATAGAGATACAATAATCCATGATTTTTATTAATGACAAAAATGTACAGAAACTATAAAAATACATAGTGAATGAACTCACTAGAATGGTGGAATCTTATGTCTAAGAAGAGATGTGATGGCTACGCTCATTCATAAGAAGATGAAGATGATATTTACAATGAGGATCTAGAGGAATTTTTAACATAAATAATATCCAAAACCCTAACCCTTGAAAATGAAATGCCAAAAGATTTGTGGGCCCCGATGGGGGTAGTTGGTACGTCAACTTCCCAAGGGAGTAACTTTTTCATATGATCTATGTTTTGGGTGCAATATAGATCGTTTGGAAGGTATATCCAAGGAATACACATTTTTCCATCACACTCTTGATAAATCCTACAATGTGACTATGGATGGCCCAAAAAACACTTTTTAGGGCCTCAAAATGACCCCTGAAGTTTAGGACCCTAAAAGCTGTAGTAAAACTACCAAGGTGGAAACCCCTATTTTGAGCCAATGGAATAGGTGGGTGGCCACCGATTTCCTCTTTGATCAATAATTCCCCCCTAGGAAGAAATAGTATCCATTGCATGAAATGCTCGAGGAAGATTTTGCTAAATCTGGACCTTGGTGAGATGCTTTCCTTGCTGAAGAAGTTGTCCTACTTAGCTTGTTGAAGGTTTTTATGAACCTATTGTTGTAGGGGTTGGATATGTTTGACCAATATGGATACATGATCTATTAAAGTATGGGAGGAATTTTTTGGTGAAGATGCAACATGAAGAACATGAAGGGATTTATCATAACTTGGTTTGACTAGGCAGTGTGGAGGCACCCCCATAGGTGCAGTAGGAATATATTGGTGCTCTTATATAATCTTGTTGATATGCTTCTTCTCAATAGAAGGTTCTTGGGTCGAGGATGAAGTGGTTTCAGTTTCCTTCTCTTCTGATCAGGTTGTGAAGAGGATAAAATTTGTGGTATGAGATATTACTTTGCGATACTATTTTTTCGGTACAATAGTCGAAACTACCTATGGTATCTTGTAGGGTTGACCCCCTAGAGTAACAATGATGATACATGATCAAGAATCATAAACAACATGATGCCTCCACATATATTATTGGCCTAACAAAACATCACATACTTCTAGTGGGGAAACATAACACAATACATCATCCTTGAAGTGCTTGATGTCGTATGACATGTGACACTATTGGATGACATGAAGATATCGTCCCTAGTGGAGCCATACAATGTTGTATGGTTGCGAGTGTGGTGTTGTTGAAAAATCCAACTTCTTGACGACCTCTGCTGAGATGAGTTTCTTCTAGATTATGGTATAAACAATAAAATGCAATAGGTTCCCCTTCACCCACATCTATGATTGGAAAAGGCATTAGCCCTCCTCAAGATCCTTTGATTCTTCTGGTTGGATTTTTGTGGTCACGATAGTAGAAGTGGGTTCATCATCAATTATCTGTCTTTGTTTATTATTTTCTAAATCAGAGTCTGATTCGGGGATCGAATTTGTTTCTTTGAGATCGACCACCAATGTCTGTTTCGAGCAACATTCATTGGTGTCGTGAAAAGGGATATTGTGGAAGTCACACCACTTCCAAGTGTCCTTATTCTTCCCGTTACCATTACTTTCTTGTGGCTTGGATTGGTTGTATTAACGTTGATTTTTCTGTGAGTTAGGGATTCCTTTACCATACTTTGGTTGTTTCGTCTTTCCAAACCCAAATTCCCTCTTTTCCTAGTTCTTAAATTTCTACTCAATTTTGACAACATATCTATAAGTGGCTCCCATTGATGAGATGTCCAGAAAATCCATTTCGGTTTGGATTTACCTATGTAGAGCCCCACTGTATTTCATAGCCATATTTCACTCAGAGTCTTTGATACCTATCTCGGTGCGCAGGGTATGGAAGGTATTTGTGAACTTTGGCACTGTTTGGTCCCGCTTTTGATGCAACATGGTCCATCTCATGTAATGGTCATCATAGTTTCCCACAGGATAATATTTCTCATGAACTACATCCATAAAAAAAATACCAAGTGGGATTGACCCCAAATATTCTAGACTCCTCTATGGAATTTTTATCCTAGTAAGTTTCCCACCAATTTTTAACATGGGGGACAACCTTAAGGAGTGCAAAGGTGATCTCTTCATTATCAGAAAAATTGTGAACAAAGAAATAACCTTCTAGAAAATTTAACCATTTTTCCAAAGAATCAACATCGATTTGACCTTCAAATATGGGATTATCAAAATTAAATTGTACCTCAAATGAGGTAGTGTCTCCAAAGTGAATGCTTGACAAATGTGTGCCTATTATTGTCGGTAATCATTGAAGGATTTGGGGAAAATTCTCCAACATCTCGTTCCTTGGTTATGCGAGAGATTTTGTGAGAAACATCTTGACGAGATCTTATACTCCCTCATATCTCTTATCTTCTACCATGGGAGGCCGCTTAGGATGGAAAGAGTGGTTTTCCTCTAGAGAAACCAGCTTGAGACCCAACTCTCTATACCCTGACCTCAGCGGGGACTTGCACTAAGAAACGAAAAAGGAGTAGCCTCCTCTGATACCACTGATTTAGATTATTTTGAGAATGAAATGAAGGTGGAAATAAAACAAAAAAATATACATATATATTGAAATAAACACAAAGATACATTAATGCACAATTTTTATGAATGACATAACTGTATAGAAACTCTAAAAATACAAAGTGAATGAACTCGTTAGAATGATGGCATCTTATCTCTAAGAAGAGATGTGATGGCTATGCTCATTCGAAAGAATATGAATATGATGTTTAAAATGAGGACCTATAGTCATTTTAAACATAAATAAAATCCAAAACCTTAACCCTGGAAGATGAAACGCCAAAAATTTTGTGGGCCCTTATGGCGGTAATCAGTATGTCAACTTCCGAAGGGCCTAACTTTTTGATACGATCTTTGTTTGGGGCGCACGATGGTTCATTTGAAAGGTATATCTGAGGAATACACATTTTTCCATCAGAATCTAGCTAAATACTATATGGGGACTTTGTTAGGCCCAAAAAACATTGTTTGGGGCCTCAAAATGGCCCAAGACGTTTAGGACCCGAAAATATGTAGAAAAATTGTCAATGTGGAAACCCCTGTTTTAAGCTAGTGGAATAGGTGGGTGGCCATCGATTTCCTCCTAGATCAGACATTTTATGGTCTTATTTCTTAGCCTCTTTCCCAATGACTCTGTCATTTTTTGGTCACCTTGAGATGGCTACCCTTGATGATGTGATTAAGAGATATTCCTTATGAAAGGTGGCTTGAATCCTTTCTTCCTTCGATTGATATTTCCTTTCATTATCATCCTAGGCCCTTTGTAAATTTTTCCTTCTTATATTATAATCATACAAATACTTGGACTTTTGTATGGCTTCTTATAAATGATTGGGGTCATTGAACTAAATTTTATCCTTGTAGAAGGATGGCACTCCACTTAGGAACCTCTAAATTTTGACGTTCTCATCCCTAATGAAACTCACATATATGAGAAGTTACAAGAACATTTTATTGTATTCATACATATTCATGTTCCCAAGTTTTTATTCTTGTAATAATATTTCTCTGACAAGTATTGTTGCTAAAAATACTTCTTGAACTGCTTCCAAGAAATTCTTTTTTCATCAAGGTGCTTAACTTTCTTCAGTCGATCCCACTACATAGATTCCTTTCCTTAAAGGTGGTAGACTACAATTCTAGCTTCAACATTTGAAGAGTAGTCATGTAACTGAAAATATTTCCTCATTCCCAACAACCATGCTTCTACATATTATCCTTTCTTGTTTTCTCCATCAAAATATGGTGGCTTGATCTCCCTTACAATATGTCTCACCCATGTTTCTTTCTTTGGTGCCTGACAAGAGATATAATTGGGATGCTTGTCAAACTTGAACATGCATATTCTCTTTTCTTCGATTTCCATGGGGAATGATGATGTTGATTCCTTATAATAATCCTTGATTTTCTATGCCCTCCATGATTATATTTCCTATCATGATATCTTGATGTTTCTACTTTCCAGGCACTATCTTCTTGTTTTGTGCCAGAATATTTGTTGAGTTTCTTCTACAACATATTTAAGATTTTTATTATCTCCTCCTGAGATTTCATGATATTTTCATTATCGTCCCTATAGCTCTGCACCTCTCTTTCTAGGATTCTCATAGTTATAGGCTCCTGTATATCTCTTTTTCCATTAGAATCGGTCTCAACATTACCCATGATGACAGCTGGAATAGTGAGAGGGAGGGGTGAATCAATATGATCACTTTATTACCAATTTTAACCACAATGTATATTCTTTAATGTTTTGAGCAATATTCAATAGTTTAACATTAGCATTTCATGTATCATTAGTAGTGTAAATCAACCATGAATAATAAGAAACTACAAATACATAGTACACCGAAATTTTACGTGGAAACCCAATACGGGATAAAACCACATAATTCTTTTCTTATATCTCAGAAGAAAAACATCCATAGGAAGTACCAACTTCCTTATTTTCCAGCTACAATTTGAAGGAGGCTCCAAGCCTCTAGTTTTCAAGCTCTAACTTGAAGGAAGCTCCAACTCCCCAATTATCTAGATATAACTAGAAGGAGACTCCAACTCCCTAGTTCTTAGGATCCAACCTGAAGGAAACTCCAAATACCTGATTCTTTGGAACCAACTAGAAATAGTTTACAACCCCTTTCATTTCGCCATCCAACCACCCAGAAACATAAATGTAGACAACCTGTCACTGCCACTAAATCAATCAACCTATTACGGATATGTCACTGTCATTTCCATAACCTGTCACTACTGTTATGCTTAATCAATTACTACCACTCAAACCCTCATATCATGATCCACAAGAATGTCTTCCAAATCAAATACTCATGAACTACTAAGACATTTCAATGTTGGACTACTGTAGAATATAGATCATAACACACACAATAAACCATACCTCTCAAACTGTAGTTGAATAGATGGATTTGATCTTCTGAACTTCATTTTTTCTCAACATATCCACACCCTGTGCTCTGTAAAATTGTCGTATTCCACACTCTGTCCCACTATGTCTTGTAAATGTCCATGCCCTACTTCCTCTGCAACTCGTGGATTTTTGTGCTTCTTTGTGCATCCGTGTTTTCCTTCATTGAACCTTGTGTATTTCCACGCTTCTTTGAGTCTGCAACTCACGGATTTCCATGCTCTCCTTCACTACAACTCATGGATAACCTCAGGAAAACCCTAGAATAATAGGGTCAACTTTGTCCCTTCGACTCTTGAAAATTCTTCCTTCACTGATCTTCGCTACCTCAAACTCACTGCGTCATATTTTTCAATAGGACTTACCCATAACAATTTACAACATAGATATTCAATATTCTCAATAGGTGTTAATGAGAGCCTCTTGAAGTCTTATTTATACTTTCCAAGTGACTTCCATTAGGGGATAACTTGTAACAATTTTACCCCTTTTCCTTATTTTAGGGATTACCCACACTCTCTTGTTGCAACTACTTTACCCTTAATTAAATTATTGTTGCTACTAATTTATCCTTAATTAATGACCTGTAACTTCTTGTTGACATTTTAGGGGCTTTTAGGTCATTCTTCGGGGTCCTCCAACTTTACGATGCCATAAATCCTCAACCGTGAGGAACCATGTGGTATACCACATATCATTGGAAAAAACATGACACATACTATCCATCCATGAATGTGTTAGCTACAAATACACTAGCCTTCATTTCCTTTTTCCTCAATCAAATTCAGGTTCCATAGCCATACCTTCGGGGCTTCCTGGATTATTCAAGGTTGACATCAATGACAACCAATCTTTCAACAATATCCCCCTTTGGCATTGATGGAAACACTTTGATGCAACAAATTAATACTCATGGCATGGAAACACATATGTACATTATTATGATCCCCCCATGATCATCACTCCCTATGTCTTTATACCTTTGAAATTTCTCTTTGTTTCTTTACATATGCTCATTCTCTCCCCCTTTGACATCAATGGAAAAGGGTAAATTTCCTTGGTATACTCCCCCTATCTGAAATATCCTTGGTCTTTCTCCCCCTGTTTGCACTCTTCTTGGGGATTCTCTTCGTGTCTGCACTCTCCTTGGGGATTCTCCCTCTGTCTGCAAGATTCAGATCATTCTGCTGACTTTTTCTCGTCATGGTGTTTCCTCATGTAAATAATTGACATATATGAAAATAATTCAAAAATGATTGACTCTAAGTATTCATGACTTATCATATTTACTTCTTCTCTCCCCATGTCTTGTAGTTCTTGATGTTGTGAAGTTCATTGTAGGGTAGAAACTACTCCAATTCCCTATCGAAGATACTCAAAATTCTCCCTCGAAAGAGGTTTGCTGAAGATATCTGGAATCTTCTCTTTTGTCCCAATATACTCTAGCTTGATGTACTCTAGCATGTTCCCATAGAAATTGATACTTGATCAGAATTTGTTTCATATTAAAATGCATCACTGGATTATTTGAGATACTAATAGAACTGGTGTTATCACAAAGTATCTAAATGGGATCATCATAGTCCACCTGTATAACCTGCAAGGTTTGTTTCATCCTAAGGACTCGAGTACACCACATTATTGCGGAAATGTATTATGCTTATGTTGTAGACAATGATACTGATGACTGCTTCTTGCTTAACCAAGATACCAAAAACTCACCCAAATAGAAATATTTTCCACTTGTACTTCTTATGTCGTCAATGCTTCCATCCTAATTTGCATCTATATAAGCAACTAGAGATAGTTCATTTCCTTTTGGATACCATAACCCATAGTCTTTTGTTTCTTTGAAATATCTAAATATTCTTTTTACTGCCATAACATGTGTTTTCTTTGGTGCTTCTTGAAATATTGCTACCTGTTCAATTTCTTTCATCACATACATTGTTGATGACGTTAGATAGAGTAAGATGCCAATTATCAATCTATATTCTCTAGCATCCATCCTTGGATTCATCTTCTTTTCTCAACTTCCAGATGGTCTGCATAGGAGTATTTATGGGCTTAAAATCTTCCATTCCAAACCTTTTATCATTTCTTTAATATACTTCATTTGTAAAATAAATATACATGTATCATGATCATATATATGAAGTCCCAAAAAGAAATTCAAATCACCAAGAAAATACATTTCAATCTCATTTTGCATGTCTTTATCAAGCTTATGACTCATCCTACCATCATCTATTCCAAAAATAATGTCATCAACATAAACTTCAATTATTAATATTTTATCCTGATTTACATTTATGTAGATATTACTGTTTACATTTCCTTTCCTAAACCCTTGATACTATAAATACTTGTCCAACCTTGAGTACCCTGCTCTAAGGGATTGCTTGAGACCATACAATTATTTATTCAACCCACAAACATAATATTCTCTTTCTGACAGTTGAAATCCTTCTGGTTGCTCATTATAAACTTCTTATTCTAACTCTCCATTTAGGAAGGATGATTTCAGGTCCATCTGATATACCTTGATCTTCTTTGAACACACATAAGCTAAGATTAATCTGATTACTTCAATTATAGGAATTGGGTAAAATGTTTCTTCGAAGTCTATTCCCTCAACCTAGACATATCCTTTGCATACTAACCTTTCTTTATTCCTTGTTACCTATCCATTCTCATTCAACTTGTTTTGAAATACCCATTTTGTACCAATCGAGTTCTTGTCTTTTTGCCTAGGATCTAGTTCTCATGTTTCATTCTTCTCGATATGATCCATTTCTTCTTCTATATCCTTGATCCAATGTTCATGATTTCTTTCTTCTTAAAAAAATTATTGGTTCAATTTTGGATAACAGTGATAGATGTCTTTGTTCCGGTGAACGAATTCTTCTTCGGGTTTGAAATCATGCATATTTGTTCCCAATAATCTATTATGATGGATGATTATTCTATACTCGCCGACTAGGTGTTTTGGGAGTCAACTGAAGGTCTTGTTGTTCATCTTTCTCTTTCTCTGCTTTGGGCTTCTCTTATTTGTCTTCTCCTTCTTATACTTTCAGTTCTTCTACTTCTTCCTGTTGTTTTGAATCTTTGCTTCCTTCTTTAACCTTTCGTACATTCTTCTCATCAATATTTACATTGATTCTTTCCACTATTTTGTTGAGTCTTATATTGAATAATTTGTATGCCCTAATATTTCTTTAATACCCAACAAAAAGTCCTTTGTCAACTCAAGAATCAAACTTTCTAAGCCTCTCATCTTCTCTTTTGATGTCGCACTTTCTTCCAAACACTATGAAATGCTTGACATTGGTTGGTCTTCCTTTCCATAGCTCATATGGGGTATTTTTGTTTTTTCTTCTTAGCATTCCTCTGTTCGAGATATGATTTGTTATATGAACTATTTTTGTCCAAAATATGTCATATAATTTGGAATATTTCAACATGGTTCTGGCTATTTGCTATACCGTTATGTTCTTGTGTTCAACGACTCCATTCTGTTGAGGTGTCCTGGTTGTAGAGAATTTCCTTTTTATTCCATGTTCACTGCAAAATTCCATGAATTCCTTTGATGTGAACTCTCCTCCATTGTCTGATATTAAACATTTGATTTTCAAATCCATTTCATTCTCAACCATCTCTTTGTATGTCTTGAATTGTTCGAATGCCTTTGATTTTTTATTGAGAAATCTAATTGTGGTCATCCTTATATAATCATCAAAAAGTAGCATGAAACATTGTTCAACTTTTAGTCCCTTTGTTCTCATTGGAAAACATAGATCAATATGTACAATCTTCAATGGTTTTGTTGTATTGTGCTCCTTTGATTTGAATTCATTCTGGTTTGTTTTCCCTGCAAACAATGCTTACATAAATTATTTGTTGGTTTTGAAATAATGGGAATTTCTCTTATTGCTTCCTTTTTGCTAACTCAGACAAGATTTTTGAAGTTCATATGACCCATTCTTCTCTACCAGAGCCAACCTTCATTTTCCTTTCCCAAAGAACATCTTTATTTTCCAATTTCATTCAAGACATATATGTTGTTTGGAGTTCTAACTTCTATAGAAACTAGCTTTCCAGATCCTTCTTTCCTTATGTGAAATACTTTTTGAGTAAAAAAGAAGTGTGTGTCATTGATAACACATTTGACTAAAATGTAACAAATTGTGTTTCATATCTTCAACAAGTATACCATTTTCTACTTTGGTGTTTTTGTTTCAAATCCTGACCGTGCCTCTACCTATAATCTTGGTTGAGTCATCATTTCTAAATGAAACTAATCCATCACTTTCTTTCTTCAGAGTTAGAAACTTGTCAGTGTCACCTATCATATGCTCTGAACAACCACTATTAATGTACCATACATTGTTTTTTGTTTATCCTGTAAAGCAAGTGTGCATTCTTCATAGTTAATTTGATTCTTCTTTTGTATCCATATATTTTTTGGTTCCTATGTGAGACTGTTGATGTTCTTCTTTGATTTTTTTGAAGGGACTGTCAATATGCAATCTCTGAATATGTGCCCAAAATTGTTACACTTATAACATTCTACTTCATCCTTCAATGGGACAAAACTTTTATAGTTTTGGTTATGTGTTTCATGATGCTTTTTGATGTCACTCATTCTAGAGTGGCCTTCATAATTGTCTCTATTATTGTCATAGGTTCTACATTTTACAACTTTATGTCCAAAATTATTGCAAGAATAACATAAAGAAAGAAAAATGGTATGATACATGGGTGAAGAGGCTCTTTTGAATGGTGTTTTTCTTCTGAAACCTTCTTCTGCATGAAATATTTCTACTGTTAGTTGCTGAACTTTGAATATTTTAGGTGGTGTTGTTCCTATGTTATCTTCTTCTTCGTTTTTCTTGTATTCTTCCTTCTTTATACTACCTTTGATGGTTTCTGCATAGCTTCTTGGATACATCGTCTTTGATATTGAACCTTTCTCATTATGCATTTGATCATATCCTATCCTGGACTTGTCATGGTATGGATTTTGACGATTGATGATTTCATCCAAAATTTTGGTGTTATTCTGTTGCATATCTTTCTTTTGTAGATCCTTCCTTAGTGAGACAATTTCTTCTTCCATCATTTCAATCTTCTTTTCCCTTTATTCCAACTGGATTCTAAGTACTTCCTCGGTTCTTCTAGATTCTTAAATTTTAATTTTTAGGTTCACAATCATCTGTTGATCCTTTTCAGAGTTAGAATTCTGAGAATTCTCTTTCAACATAAGTAACTCTCCCTGGAGAAATTTGTTCTTCTTCTTTTCTCTTCTTAGATAATATATAGCTTTGATTATTTCTTCCCAAAGATCACGTCTCCTTATTCAGAATATTCTTCAGAGTTTTCATAATCCATAGAGAGAACATCTCCAGAGTCACTTTCACTATCATCCCTCTTTTTCTGATGAATAATTGTCTTCTTTTGAGTTGAATTTTTTTTTTGGGAATTTTTTTCTTCTTCTCTTGTTTCCATTTTTATATTTCTTTTCTTTATTATAAGTTTCTTATTCATTGTTGTCTTTATTATTATGAGGAAATTTATTAGCAAAATGACCAATACCACCACAACTGAAACATTTTAATGGAAGCATACCTTTATATTTGTCGGTTCCTCTTTTAAACTTCCTTACAAAGTTTTCCATTTCTTCATCATTTTGTGACTCATCATTGTAGATGCTAATTGAATTTGACTTTTGGGCATTCTTCTTATTTACTTTCTTGGATGCTTTGAATGTTGTTTCCTTTGTGAATGGGTTATCTTGTTCCATTCTCATCTCATAAGCTGTGAGGATTCCATGCAACTCTTCCATGCTCATTGTAGCGAGATATGTTTGTTCCTCTAGAACTAAGACCTTAGGATCAAATCTCATTGGGAGAGATCTTAGTTCCTTTTTCAGCGACTACTAATTATTTCACTTTCTCTCCTAGGCCTTTAATAACATTTAATATTTCATCAATTTGTAGAAAGTAATATGTAATATATTCATCTTCCTTCATGTTCAAATGTTCAAACTTATCTCTGAAATTTTGAAGCTTGGATCCCTTCACTTTTTCATCTCCTTCATAAATATTTTGAAGTTTATCCCAAAGATATTTTTCATATTCACAATTCATAACTTCAACAAACAATGAATCAACCAAACTTCTTAGAATCATACCTTTTTCCTTTCAATTGTTCTCACTGAATTTATTTCCATCTTTGTTAGTTGGGGGAGTGGTTGGTGTTATATATCCATCTACTACTGACTTCCAAACATCAAATCCATGTGCCTATAAAAATTTTTTCACCATTTTACTCTGGAAGACATAGTTTTGTCCATCAACCATTGGTGCTCCAATATTAGTGTATTCCATGATATCCTTCCAATGGTTAGACTGTTTCTTGAAGGGCCTTCTCTGATACCAATTGTTGGAATACTAAGAGGGGGGGTGAATCAATATGAGCACTTTGTTACCAATTTTAACCACAATGAGTATTACTTAAGTTTATAAGAAATATTCAATAGTTCAGCATTAGCATTTAATGTATCTTCAACATTATAAATCAACCATGAGAAATAAGCAACCACAAATACATAATACACTATAAGTTTAGGTGGAAATCCAATGTGAGAGAAAACCATGGAATGGTTTTATTATATGTCAGAAGAAATATATTCATAGGAATCAAAAACTTCCTTATTTTCCATCTAAAACTGGAAGGAGGCTCCAATCCCCTAGTTTTTAGGCTCCAGCCTGAAGGAATCTCCAACGCCCTAATTCTATAGCTACAACTGGAAGGAGGCTCCAACCCCCTATTTTTTAGGCTCCAACCTGAAGGAATATCCAACTCCTTGATTCTCCAACACCAACTAGAAGAAGGCTACAACCCCGTTTCCTTGGCTCATCCAACCACCCATAAGTATAAATGTAGACAACTTGTCACTACCATTGAATCAATCAACCTGTTACTGATCTATCACTGTCACTATCATAACCTATAACTATTGTTATACTTCATCAATTGTTACCACTCAAACCCTTACTCCTCATATCCTCATATCAAGATCCACAATAATGTCTTCCGAATAAAATACTCATGAACTACTAAGAAATTTATGTGATGGACTACTACAAAATATAGACCCTAACACACACAATAAACCATACCTCTCAAACTATAGTTGACTTGATGGATTTTATCTTCTGAAATTAAATCTTCCTCAAAAGATATTTTCCCCGTGCTCTGTAAATGCGTGGATGTTCACGCTCTGTCCCACTATGGCTCATGGATTTCCATGACCTACTTCCTTTGAAACTCACATATTTATGTGCTTCTCTGTGCGTTTGTGTATTCCTTCACTCAAAATTGCATATGTCTACGTTTTTTTGAGTCTGCAACTCACAGATGTTCGCACTCTCCTTGACTGCAACTTGTGGATAACCTCAAGAAAACTCTATAATAATAGGCTCAAATTCGTCCCTTCAGCTCCTGCAACTTCTCCCTTCACTAAAATTTGTTGCCTCAGACCCACTGTGTCATATTTGTCAATAGTACCTTCCCATAACACTTTACAACATAGATATTCAATGTTTTCAATAGGTGTTAATGAGAGCCTCTTGAAGTCTTATCTATACTTTGCAAGTGACTTCCTTTAGGGGATAACTTGTAACAGTTTTACCCATTTTCCTTATTTTAGGGATAAACCAGACTCCCTTGTTAAAACTACTTTACCCTTAATTAAATTATTGTTGCAACTATTTTACCCTTAATGAATGACCTGTAACTTCTTGTTGACCTTCTAGGGTCTTCTAGATCATTCTTTGGAGTCCTCTAGCTTTACAAGGCCATAACTCCTCAATCATGAGGAACAATGTGGTGTACCAAATATCATCGTAAATGGAATAACACATAATATCCATCCATGAATGACTTACCTAAAAATACACTGGCCTCCAATCCCTTTTTCCTCGATCAACTGCAGGTTCCATAGCCATACCTTCGAGGCTTACTGACTTCTTCAAGGGTTCTCATCAATGAAAAACTATATTTCAACAATGACATGCAGACCTATGATTTCTTCTTCATGGATATAGGACCCTAGATCATCCTCTGTATATCTCTTTCTCATATATGAACTAAATTACTCTTTTCTATATCTCTAATTTTGCAAGAATGTGCATGCAATAATTATTGTTAGAATTAAGCATATTGCAAAATATTTATTAATTATATTACAGTTTATTCTTGACATTAATTTATGAAGAACATAATGAAACAAGTCAAAATATTATTCCTTAAATACATTATTTCCTGACACATCTCTCCAACAACTATACTCATGCCTCATTTTGAGTTCTAAGAAAATATTTACAACATCCATAAGTTGTAATTTTCTACTCACTTACTATTACATAAATATATTTATTACTTTTGAGGATTTTTTAGCACCGAATTCAAATTTCTAGGTGGACATATGTATTCTCCTCCTCAATAACTTCACAACAACTATTCATTTTCTCAAATCTAATCTCTAAGATGAAAGTTATGGTCCAATAATTTTTAACTGTTTTTCCCCTTTTATCCATGTGTTCTACATGTGTCTTATTTATCTTTCTGCACATTTTTACATAATAATTCTATTCTAAATATGGCTCCGTCGATTTATTCTATGGTTTATAATATTTTCATAGACTACCCTTGAGCCCTAAAAACACTTCTGAGCAAGGATTTATTCCCTATGGAAGTAATCTAGCACTAAAATCTTCCCTTAACTATTTCAATTGTAACTTTCTCATGCAAGCTTTGTTTTGTAGTCGGAGTATCTCATTGGATATCTCTCTCCGAGTTGTTTTATTTAAGTTTCTAAGACACAATGTACCTTGGTACACTATGTTCTCATGGGTTTTTATTGCCTAAAAACATCGTTTAGGGCCTCAAAATTGCTCCACAAGTTCATGACCTTCAAAAATATGAAAGGTTCATAAATTTTCATATAAAATTGACTTTTTTACTATTATACTATCCCTTTAAATTTGATTTGTTTATCTCAAAGCGGGTCAAATATGAGTTGTTAATTTGATCTCCATCGACAATTATCACTACCAAACCAAACTTGTTTGTGAATCTACTCGATGATTCTCACTACCAAAACAAACTTGTTTTTGAATCTTCTCGATGCTCAATCATTGACCATTGACCATTGGTCATTTCTCTTGGAAACAAATTGCAATACCTTGTTAAATCGACTGACCCAATCATCGACCATATTCCATCGACAATCAATGTCGACTGATGAAACACTTCTCCAGTTCGACTGACCCGATCATTCTCCATCGATGATTTTCATTAGTGGATGAAACAATGTAACAATTCATCTAACCAACCATTGTTCATTCATGTTGACTGACAAAAACACTTGTCCAATTCAGATGATCTGAACTTCATCCATAGGCCATTTATTTGGCTGACATGGAAATTGTTGACATGGCTTTCCATGTGGATGTTGACATGGCATGACATGTAGACTTTAACATGGTACTTAGGTTGACGTGCCATGACACATGGATGTTGAGGTGGCATGACATTTCAACACCCTATTTCCTTAATCATTCGTCAACCATATCTCTTGTAGGACCCGAGTACCTCACTGAATTGGCCAACACCCGACCATCATCCCATCGACCATCGTCAATTTCTCTTTCCCTATCGAAACACTTCACCAAACCAGCTGACACTCAAAGATTGGCTCATCACCCATTGACAATTTCTCTTGCTCGATCGAAACACTTTATCGAATCAGATGACACCCAACCATCGATCATCAACTGTCGAAGATTTATTTTTAGTGAACCAAAATCTTCTCCAATTCGTCTAACCTGACCATCGTCCATCACCAATTTCTCTTGGAAAATTCCCAACACATAATAATTTTGACCAAATCCCTGATGAATTTGGACCATCGATCTCCAAGCTAAGATGAGATTGATCCTCAATCGATTCCAAATACCAAATGACCGAAACTAATCTAGAACATCGATATGATTCAACTTCCCAACCACCAAAAATAAATCTTGACCATTGATCGACCCCAACCTTCCAACAATCGAAAATGAATCCATACCATTGATTTGATCCATTTTTTAAATAGCCACAAATGAATCTTGACCATCGATTTGATCCTTTTTTCAAATAGTCAAAAATTATTCATGGTTGTTGATTTTACAGACTTTAGCAACCTCTAAAATCCTTATAAATTTTAAATTTATCAAAATGAATCTAGGTTGTTGATCTCGATATCGAACATGATCTCGACCGCCAATTCTTCAAACTCTCCCAGCTCTGTTGGTGTAACACCCTGTTTCCCCCAGTTTGTAAATATAATGGGACTGGCCAAGGACTATGGAAAACTCATAAGTATGAATATGTGATGTAAATGGACCTACAGGAAGAGGTCAATGAATGTGAATAACATTCTAAATTTTATTGTAGGACTGTTGATGAGGGGATCTACAAAAAGAGAGACCACGATGGTGGTGGAAGGCACCTGAAAAGGTGGCGTTAACTTCCACCGAGAATTAAATACTGTATTTGGACTCCACTGGCCCGGAGAACCAAAAGCGGCTCGCTGGCCCTGAAATTCAATGCCTCATAGGCTGGTAGGCGGATGGCTTGATGAGGGATGGGATGGAGAACCGCCCATCCATAGAGCCGTTAGGCTTGACCGACGCGAGGGTAATCATGCCACACGCAACCTCGTGAGAGGATAAGGCGTATGGCAGAGACGATTGAAAGGGGGACGCGAGGGGAACTCTGGCAGTTTTTACGCAGAGTGAGTGATAGCAGAGAGGAAGGATTGCAACCTTCGCTCCTGATCACTGGCAGACAGAGAGACGCAGTCTCAGAGCATCGCGGTCTCAGCTCGGGGGTGGCTAGTGGTAAATCCATTGGGAGTCGCTGAGCCTACGTTTGGGTGGAAATAAGCACCCCTCTCAGCAGTTGCACCCATTTCTGGTGTTATTTTCGGATAAGTGTTTTTACATAATTTTATCTTGAAATTATAGAACGATGTATATGATCATAGAACTATCAAATTATGAATGATTTCTGTGTAAGAATGTCTGTGCAGTGCATGAGAAGAATGAATAGATATATGCTCATAACAGAGTTAACCACGCATGATGTGCGTGGATAAAGCAATATTATTTATGCCTAGATTGAACTAAGTTAGGTTCCCAACACGTTCTCGGGAAGTTTCTTTCCCTTATCTGTCTCTAGGGATACTCGGTACAGATCTCTTCACAGAGATTTCCTCTTTAGAAAGGTTCACAAAGGACCCAGGAAAGGGACTTGAACGCACAAGTCTTAACAACCCTGTATAAAGAGGAACGACCCTCTTAAATCTCGAAGTAGCAACATAGGGATAAGTATTGATCAATGAATGAGATCCTATCGGAGAGTCTGAAATCATTCACGATCATTGAATCGAGGGAATAAATGAGGGCGTTAAGTGCCATTAACCCTTTTTCCTCTATCTTCGTGAATAGAGAGGAAATCTGAATCGTAGACCCCCAGGCTCCATGAGAGCATTTGGACCGTTGATTTTTCCACGTCCAAAGATTAGTAGAAAAGGGCGCGGCATCGGGACCGATCTGGATCGTCAGATCTGAACTAGGAATCCCGACAACCGTTAGATATATAGGGATATAGACGAGGGTTAAGCCTCGTGAATAGGGGCAAAACGAGAGGATCAGAGCCGTCCATCCAAGGAGGATAGGTGGCAGAGATCCAGGGATCTCTTGAGCGTGGAGGTTCCTGGGGTAGGAGTCCAAAATTTGGATGCTCCAAATCGCGAGTGGCGAAGCCACGAGAGGATCAGAGCCGTCCATCCGAGGAGGACAGGTGGAAGAGATCTATGGATCTCGTGAGCTCGGAGGTTTGTGGGGTAGGAGTCCAAAATTTGGATGCTCCAAGTCGCGAATGGAGAAGCCACGAGAGGATCAGAGCAGTCCATCCGAGGAGGACAGGTGGAAGAGATCCAGGGATCTCGTGAGATCAGAGGTTTGCGGGGTAGGAGTCCAAAAGTTGGATGCTCCAAGTTGCGAGTGGCGAAGCCACGAGAGGATCAGAGCCGTCCATCTAAGGAGGACAGGTGGAAGAGATCCAGGGATCTCGTGAGCTCAAAGGTTTGCGGGGTAGGAGTCCAAAAGTTGGATGCTCCAAGTCGCGAGCGGCGAAGCCACGAGAGGATCAGAGCCATCCATCCGAGGAGGACAGGTGGCAGAGATACAGGGATCTCATGAACTTGGAGGTTTGCAGGGTAAGGGCCCAAGCATTTGGTGCTCCAAGTCGCGAGACACGAGGAGCGAGAAAGAAGGGTAGCCGTTGGATCCGGGTCGCAGGAGAACTGTCGGATCTACACGTAGGATCATGTATTGGAGTTTCATAGGTTGAAGCCTGTGATCTTGGTAACATAAGCTACGAAGTCGTGAGGCATGATTTACCGACAAGATCGGAACCATCCATTGGGTGGAACACGTGTCAACAGATCCCGAAGAGTCGGAGCTCGAGGCATCGGAGTTTCCAGAGGTAAGAAACTCCCACACATTGGAATCGCAATCTGCAATATCCCGATGGAAAGGGACATGAGACCATGGTTACGTAAGGAGAGTCGGGTAGGTAAATAGAAGACCTGCGACTCGGGGTTTGGCATTTCACTGCTACGCGCTCTGGGGATTCTCGTTATTGAGATTATCAACCAGAAATTTTTAATTATGCTAGTGGGTGTGTTACAAAGTGGTCTCAGAGCATGGTTACAAAACTTGGCCTGATTGGGATCATGCACGAGTCGCGCATAAACTGTGTTCGAAGAACTCCTACGAGGAGTAATCCCCTGACTTAACTCTCTTGTCCAGGATTAAGAACCTGGAAAATGAGAACCCAACTGTGAATGCATGTGAAAGAGTTATGAATTTGTGCGCAATTTATAAAAATGAATTTAACTCTTGACTAACAGCTAGCGTTTGTCTTTTTACTCAAGCGGACGATCAATCGTGGGAATCTACAAACACAGAGAATGGTGACTCATGAAGAGGTGGGAGAAGGCTCCCACAACAGAGATGAAGATTCTGACGAAAGAAGAGCAATAGGAACCCCTCCAGGCCTAGCTGAGACTGTGAGGAGTCTCATGGTCGAATTGCAAAGCTTCAAGGCTGATAATGAAAGGATGATGAAAGAACAAGAGAAGCAAACTGAAATTAATGCAGTTCTACTGCAGAGTTTATCCGACTTACAACAACAAATGAAACATGAACCTGAGATGCAGAATCATGGTCATGTTAGTGTCCACACTAAGAGAAGCACATCCATAAAGGTCCACCCCAGAGGTAAAGGACCAATTCCAGATGATTCCACTGAGAAGGAAGCTAGTGATTTAGAAGGCTCTTCCAATAGCAAAACCAGTTGATATTCCAAAAAGAAACAAAAGAAGCAAAAGACTTCCAAGAGTCATAAATTTGAGGAATTTAAAAAGGCCAAACCTCCCTCCTTCGACAGTGAGATAAAGAAGGGAGAGGAAGCTGAGGCTTGGCTACTTGGACTGAAGAAATATCTCAGAGTCCATGATTTCTCAGAGAACTTGAAGGCCCGAGTGGCCACTTTCAATCTGAATGGAAAGGCTTCCATCTGGTGAGAAGACCTTAAGAATATGAAAGGGGTCTGTGAGGAGGACCTTTCTTGAAAACAGTTTGAGAAGTACTTCCGGAAGAAGTATATGTCAAAAAGGTATTTCGACGAGAAGGCTAAAGAGTTCTATGAACTCAAACTGGGACAACTTACTATGGAGGAGTATGTCAACAAATTCCTTGACTTACTGAGGTATGTACCCTACATCAAAGCAGAGAAAGTGAAGGCACAATGCTTCATCAATGGGCTACCCAAGGAATACTGAAACCGAATTGAATTTGACGAACCAAAGACCTTAGAAGACACTATACGAAAGGCAACATATTGTCATGAACAATATGGACATCGGGCGGAATCTCGTGGAGTCTGGAAACAAAAGAACGGTTCAAAATTTTAGAAGAAAGGGGGCAAATCCTCGGGATTGAAAAACTAAAAGAAGAACCACAGAATGAAATTTCCAACCCAGAGTGTACTCCAACAGAACTTTCCCTCGACGGACGGAAATAAGACTTCTGGACCTACACCAGTAAAGACTGATAACCCAAGGAGGAAACCTTTGGAATGCTGGGATTGCGGAGGAGAGCATCTCTGGAGAGACTATCCACACCGACAACAGAATAGTCAGAAAGTTTATAACCTTCAGGAAGTGACCACAGTCAACGATGTGGCAAGGAGTGTGCCACAGATTTATGCAGCCTTGGATAATAACCAGGCTGACCACCAAGCTTCAGTGGTGGAAATAGAAGGTATGATTTTCAACCACCTAGTGTCTATTTTGATTGACCTTGGTTCAAATTTGATTTATATAGCCCCTAAAACTGTTGATAAGTGCAAGCTACAACCACATAAGCAAACTAAACCATGGTTGGTACAGTTAGCCGCTGGCACCAAAAGAAAGGTGGTAGAGGTCGTACCAGCCTGCCAATTAATGTTGGGTGAATTCCCCACCCAAGAAACCCTTAATGTATTACCCCTGGGATCATATGATCTGTTGATTGGTATGGAATGGCTGGCCGCCCATAAAGCCAAACTGGACTGTTACTATAAAACCTTAGAATGTGTGAGCAAATAAGGAAAAAGGATAGCCCTTCAAGGGATCCGAAAACCGGTCTCGGTGAGACAAATATCAGCATTGCAAATGAGGAAGTATTTTCGAAAGGGATGTCCCCTATATGCAGTATAGGTGTTGAAAACAACCGAAGGTGCAGATCCAAGCCCTGATGATCACTCTATTCTGAGAGAACACCGAGATGTGTTTCCATAGGAGATACCGGGTCTACCTCCGATAAGAGACATTGACTTCTCGATAGAACTTGCACCAGGAGCGGTACCGATGTCTAGAACACCCTACCGGATGAGCACACCTGAGTTAGTTGAACTCAAATTGCAATTGAAGGAAATGATGGACAAGGGTTACATTCGACCCAGCATGTCCCTGTGGGGAGCACCAGTCCTATTTGTGAAAAATAAGGATGGCACCCTTAGACTGTGTATAGACTACATAAAACTTAATAAAGTAACCATAAAGAACAAATACCCCTTGCCCAGGATCGATGATCTATTCGATCAGTTGGGAGGTGCGTCTGTGTTCTCAAATATTGACTTGAGGTCAGGATACCATCAAGTCCGAATCAAGGGTGAAGACATCCATAAGACCGCTTTTCGGACATGGTATGGTCATTATGAGTTTGTAGTAGTACCATTTGGGTTGACCAATGCCCCTGCCACTTTCATGTGCTTAATGAACAATGTACTCAGTAAATTTTTAGATAAATTTGTACTAGT
>JZKD02S2218633.1:396150-408538 GCA_000966675.3 Picea glauca
GTATTGTTTGATTGCAGGAAGCTTTGTGGAAGGAGCAGCAGCGGCAAAAGGACAAGAAATTCAACGGAGGATCTACTTCAGTCGTCCGGAAAAAGGTTGGTTTATTCTTCTCTTGGATGCATGTGAAGAAAGAGGTTTCAGATTCGGGTAGAAGGTCAAAAGTTAAGTCTTAAGGGTCATTTTCTGTGTATAAGTTTAGAGCCCTAGCTTATTAGTCCGTAGGGTAGAAATACCCAACAACATACACTGCTCTTCTCTGCCTACATCAATGTCTCTGTGCTTGCATATTTTTGAGCTTTCTGATATTCTACTCTATCTCTGCATGTGCACCTCAACTTTCTCTTCCTCTCTCAGATATGCATCTTTGTTCCTCACTTCTTTTGTTCTTTACCTTCTACACGCATGCATCACACACAATCGCAACACCCATCTCCTCTTTGTTCTACATTTTTATATTCTCTATGCACCTTCTGCATCCCTCATGCACAATGCATCTGCATGCTCTTTACAGTCACTATTTTTCCCCAACAGGTTGTTCACCGCATCTCTACCTCACACCCACATATCTCCACAACAAAATACCATTCATTCATAGTACTACGTGCCTTTATCACATCGAGTCATCTCATGATCATCATCAAAACTCTTCATCTTCTCTGGCAGTTATGTTTCCTGTGATTTCATCATCAATGGTCATTATGCCGAGATTACTTAGCCTCTCTGGTAGTCGAGACTCTTCATATTCTCTGTCATTATTGAATCTCTTCATCATCACTGGATGTTATCCTGAGATTCCTTGGCTTATCTGGCAGTCGAGACTCTTTGTCTTCTCTATCGATCACCCTGAAGCCTCTTCGAATTCTCTTTGCAGAAACAATCATTGGTTTTTGGTAGTTCCCTAGAGAAACTTCACACCCTCATTCTCTTGGATCCTTTTCACTTTCTGTGAAAAACTACAGAGTGGGTGTTATCTCTTCTGGCTAAGCCCCTTCCTTTCATGTGACCACTGGTGGTGACCATTCGCCTATCCAACAGGCGCTTCACGACTCGTGACCTCAAGGATATTGGTATGAGACATCTCAAATCTCCCAAGCCATGATATCTGAAATAGAGCTTAGTTGGACTAGCTCCTTCCTCTCACATGACCATGAGCTATGACCGAATTCTAAACATAAAGTGATTTCGCGATTTCACATATCGCGGCCTCTTGCTGTGAGTTGCTTTCAAACTCCCAAAATGATAAACTTTGAAATGGATCTTAGTAGTGATAGATCCTTCACTTCTCTTCCTCTGATGTGACCACAAGGTATGACCAAGGGCCAAAAACCATGGTGTTTCACTATTTATCATATTGCGACCTCCTGCTGTGAGTTGTCTCCAAACTCTCGAAATGCGAAACTCCAAAATGTTTCATATCAGATCAACGACCGAGATCTCTCCCTCTGATCGACAATTGCAATCAATATTGTGGACTCTGACTTCATATCAAATCAATGGTCCATATCCTTGGTGATCTGATGATCTAGATCATTTCGCGACTTTGCATACTGCGCATTCCTATGTCATATTCCTTTGACTCCTCCAATGTGCAATTCAACGAAATTCCAATCTCTTGCCACATGTCCTCTGGCTCCAATGGCCAAGATTGTTTCACGACCTCGTGTATCGCGAGTTCCCACAAATTGTACATTTGAATTCTCCAGTTTGCGATTTAGCGAAATTCCAATCGCTCGCCACATGTCCTCTGGCTCCAATGGCTAGGATTGTTTCGTGACGTCACGTATCGTGACTTCCCACAACTCGCACCTTTGACTTCTCCAGTTTGCGAGTCAGTGAAATTCCAATCGCTCTCCACGTGTCCTCTAGATCCAGTGGCCAAGATCATTTCATGACCTCTCATGTCATGAGTTGGAGGGGTTAGAGAACCTTCTTCCTTTGACCTTTCAGTCAGTGAAATGTTGATCTTTCGCCACGTGTAATCTCTGACAATGGATGGTTTCAATGACTTCAGAACTTGTCTCGTGCAATTTCCTTAGTATCCAATAGTTGTTGGTCTATGCACTCAGATCTAACAACTGAGATCTGATCTCCTCATCTTCACTTCCTCTGGTCACTAGATTCTGATCCGATGACCACTTTCTCTCCTCCTTATCAGTGTACACTTCCTCCAAACCTAGAAGAATGACTAAGTGTCAAAGGCCTCGACCTTTGAACCTTCTGTGAGTCCTTCTCTTGGACCTTAGCTACACTTCTGGAAAGAACAAAGTGCTATCTCTTCTAAGCTTTGTTGTTCCTTCATACTGTTTTCTCCTTGCCTGTTTTCCATCGATGCACACTCATTTTATTCCTCCTGAGCTTATAGAGCTTGCTCTTATGTGTCTTTGTTTTTGTTCTTTCCATGCACACTTTGCCTGCAAACCTGTCAACATCATTCTGCCAACATCGTTGTTGTTCTTTCCATCTTGTTTTCCATCAATGTTGCATCATCATTGTTGTTCTTTCCATCAATTACAAGCATACTCTGCCTTTTGTCTATAAACATGCCAACAATCTCCCCCTTTTGCATTGATGGCAACCCTAATCGACTGCACTATCCTACTGAGATCTCCATCTGTAGCATCTGGATCTCTCCTTTTATCCCCCGTTGACATCAATGTCAAAGAAAACATGCTCCCCTTGAGTTGTTGCAGTATTTTTCAGAGGTATCAGATATTCAACCACATAAAATCCCCCTAACAGGATGGACTCTCTTAACTTGATAACAGGGTCATGCCTAACTTCTGGCGTAGATACTCAAATTGAGCTTATGTAAGAGGTTTAGTGAAAATATCAGCAAGCTAATATTTGGATGGGATGTAATGAAAAGAAACCATAGATTTGGTTACCTGTTCCCTCAAGAAGTGATACTTGATGGGTATATGCTTGGTCTTGGATTGAAAGACAGGATTCTTTGATACACTAATTGCATTGGTATTATCACAATGTATTGGGATCGATGCAGTATAATTTACCTCCAAGTCTACAAGTGTTTGAATCATCCACAACACTTGGGTACATCAAGTGGCAGCTGCAATGTATTCAACTTCTGTATTTGATAAGGAAATGGAACCTTGCTTCTTGCTTAACCATAAACCATGATACAAGGGAATATCCTAAGAAGAATGAACCTCCACTCATTATTTTCCTTTCATCTATGCAGTTAGCCCAATCAACATCTGAATAGACTGATAGTTTAAAATTTTGGTTCCTAGGATACCATAGGCCATAGTCCATTGTTCCTTTCAAGTATCTGAATATTCTTTTGATAGCTAACAAATGACTCTATTTAGGTGCGGCCTGATACCTTCCTACTAGTCCAACAACATGCATTATGTCTGGATGAGATGGTGTGATGTACAATAGTCTGCCTATCATAGACCTATATGAACTCTGATCAACATCAGGTGAGTCATCATCCTTTCTTAACTTACATCCAGTGACCATAGGTGTGCTCATAGGTTTAGAATATTCCATTTGAAACCTTTTCAACATTTCTCTTAGATATTTTTCTTCAGAAAGAAATATTCCTTCAGACTTATGAGTAATTTGTAGGCCAAGAAAAAACGATAGTTCCGCTATCATAGACATTTCAAATTCAGACTGCATGGCAGAAGAAAACCATTTTACCAGTGAATCATTATTACTACCAAAGATGATATCATCTACATATACCAACACAATAAGAAAATCATTACCCTATGTTTTGATATATAGATTGTTGTCAATTGATCCTCTCTTGAACCCTTTGTCCTGAAGATATGTATCCAGTCTGTGATGCCAGGCACGAGGATCTTGTTTCAACCCATATAAGGCTTTCCTCAGCTTGTAGACAAAGTCAGGGTTATCTGATAGTTGGAACCCCTCTGGTTTCTCCATTTAGACTTCTTCTTTTATATATCCATTTAGAAAAGATTAGTTGACATCCATTTGATATACTTTAAACTTCTTATGACAAGCATAGGCAAGAAACATTCTACTACAGGTGCAAATGTTTCATCAAAGTCCAGTCCTTCTATTTGAACATATCCTTTGCAGACCAATCTAGCTT
The DNA here is from genome assembly GCA_000966675.3 of Picea glauca. Lineage (NCBI taxonomy): Eukaryota > Viridiplantae > Streptophyta > Pinopsida > Pinales > Pinaceae > Picea > Picea glauca. The sequence goes on from JZKD02S2218633.1 coordinate 400,238, forward strand.
TATTTCTTACAATATTTCCTTGTTCATTCATCTTATTTTTGGAGACCCATTTTCATCCTATTATATTTTTATCTGTTGGCCTAGGAATGAGTTCCCAAGTGTCATTCTTTTCAATCTAGTCCATTTCCTCATTCATTGATTTTAACCAATTTACATCTTTACTAGCCTCATTGAAGTTCTTGGGTTCCACCATGGATATGAAGGCTATATGTGATTGCTTAGTGTTTTTTATCATCCTTCTCCTAGTTTGTACACCTTTGTCTTTTTCACCAATTATCTGACTTGCAGGATGATTCTTTTGAGTAATTCTGGAGAAAGAATATGATGTTGTCTACTAATTTGAGTTTGCCTGAGTATTTTCATCTTCATATGACTCAGAGTCTTCTTGTTCTAATTATTGGACCTGTTCAACTTCAACTTCATCTATATCCTTTGTTGTTGATTCAATATTGTTCACCTCTCTTACTAGAATTCCTTCATCAAATTTTATGTCAATACAGTCAACCCATTTATGCAACCTCTTATTATAGCATCTGTATCCTTTATTGGTTGTAGCATACCCTAATAATATGTCGACATCAGCCCTGTCATCATACTTGCCAAGGTTTTCACTATTATTTTTTATGTAGCACATACTCCCAAAGACTTTGAAGTGTTTGTTTGAAGCAGGTCTTCCATACCATAGTTCATAAGGTGTCTTGTCATAGTCTGGTCTGAGGTGGGATTTTTTAATAACATGGACTGTTGTGTGTATTTCTTCTACCAAGTAGGTTTGACCAATGTTCTTCTCATTCATAATTGACATGGCCATTTGCTGAAAAGTTCTATTTTGCCTCTCAACTACTCCATTTTGTCGTGGGGTTCCTGGGATTGTGTATTCTCTTTTGATCTCATGTTTATCACATAATTCCTTGAAATAACTTGACATAAATTATCCTCCTTTATCTGATCTTACTGCCTTTAACCTCTTTCCTATTTGATTCTTAGTTAAATCCTTAAATATTTTAAATTTCTCAAATGCTTCAACTTTTTCTTTGAGAAAAGAAACCCGAGTAAGTCAGGAGTAATCTTCAATGATCAACATAAAATAGTTTTCCTTCCCTGTGCCTTCCTGTCTTAATGGTCCACATAAATCCATATGAACTAATTGGAGTGGTTTCTTTGTTGAAGTAGATCTCTTAGATTTAAACCGTGTCCTGGTTAGCTTTCCTACCTGACAGGGTTTACACACATAATCTTTTGGCTTTGATATTCTTGGAAGATATTTTACTGCCTCAAGATTTTTTATCTTGATTAAGTGGTCAAAGTTTAGATGTCCAAGTCTCCTATGCCATAACCAGATTTTATCATGTTTGCTTAGATGACACTCTTCTTTATCTTCTTTCAACACATATACATTGTTATTTGTCCTTATGCCTTTAGCCACAACTTGTCCTGAGTTTATAGACTTTATCTTGCAATCCTTGGAAGTGAACACCACTTCACATCCTCTATCACACATTTGACTTACACTGAGAAAATTATTTTTCAATCCATCTACAAGTAGACCATCCTGATATTTTCCTTTTCCATTACTTAAACTTACCATCCCTTTACCCTTGATTTTACCTGGAGCATCATTTCCAAAGGTTACATTTTTTGATTTTCTTTCACTTAGAGATAGAAACTTACCTTTTTCTCCCGTCATATGTTTGGAGCATCCACTGGCAATATACCATGGGTTCTTTTGTCTTTGAGCTGAGAGTACTAGTCCACACTTATAATTTTCTTTCTTCTTCCAAACCTTGACATTTTCAGCAGAAGGATTCAAATATGGCTCGTAGTTCCTTAAGTGGCAGTCTGTAGCTTTATGTCCAAAATTATGGCAGGTGTAACATTCTGGTTCATTGATTAAAGGATCATAATGATTTTTATGCTTAACCTGTGCCCTTTTTCCATCCATCACATGATTCACAGTTTGTGATTGTTTGTTACTTGGTTGTCTCATTCTTTGTTGTAGAAGATATCTATTCCTTGAGTGTTTTGATTGCTCATATCTAAATATTAAAGAACAATTTATAGATTTGGGACCAAAGTTAGAACAGAAAAAACAATTTCCATAAAAAAACCTTTGTACCTGGAAAAATGTTGTCTTCTTTGAGCAGGTCGATTTCTTTGTTCTACAGTTTCAATTCTAGTACTTTTTCTTTCACTCTTCCTTGGCAGCTGATTATATTCCTCTGTTTCTCCATATTTGTTGTTGTCAATGAATGTAGATTTGACAAACTTTATGGAATATTTGTTGCTTGGCTGACTATAACTTGATCCTTCTTCATAACCCAAACCATTTTTCAAATTTGGATTCCTTTGTTGATTCAGAATGGTGGTTAATACTTCTGAGGCTTTAATCCTTGGAAGATTTTGGAGATACAATGCTTTGAACTTCTCCATCTCTTTCCTGGTCTTTACTACCTCTTCCTCCAAGGCTTCACATCTTTCCTTCTTCTCTGATAACTGTTGTTTCAAAATTTCCTCTATTTTCTTTGCCTCTTCTAACTCCACCTTTAGCAGGGAAAATTATTCATTATTCTTTTCAAACTTCATCAAAAACTATTTTTGTTTTCTTTTCTCGAGTCTGAGTCTGTCAATTTCTTCTAAGGAACTGATTAGTTCACCTTCCATATCAACCACAACTTCTTCATCATTAGAATCACTTCCTGTGTTTTTATTATCATAATCCTCGTTGGCCATAAGCATGAAGTCATTTACCTTATCTTCACAGGAAGAGTCACTATATGTGTCTTCTAAAGAGTCATCATTGTTTACGCATAAGCTTTTATTTTTATCAAATATTTTGGATTTGTACTTCTTTTAACCTTCATAATTCTAATCCTACTTCTTGTGTAGACACTTAGATGAAAAGTGACCTATCTTTCCACAATTAAAACACTTGAAGGGAAACTTGACTTGATACTTGGATGATCCTTTCTTTAGTCTTCTCACAATTTTTTCTTCAATTTCATCAGGCTCAGAATCCTCATCCTTATCTACTTTAAATGATGCTTCTCTAGAGGTGGGTTAATCTTTACTTATCCTCATTTCATATGCAGTCAAAATTCCTAGAAGTTGATCAAAAGCCAAAGATTTTAGATCATTAAGTTCTTCTATAGCAGAGACCTTCGGGTTGAAACTATCTAGTAGAGATTTCATTACTAAAGAGGGTTCCTCAATTTTTTCACCAAGTGATTTCATTGTATTTACTAGTTCTTCAACTCTCAGAAAGTAATTCCCAACAATTTCATCCTCTTTCATCTTTATTTGTTCAAACTGTACTCTGTAGGTTTGAACCTTGTCATCCTTTACCTTCTCATTACATTCATAATTGCTAATGAGTTTGTCCCACATTTCTTTGGAAGTTTCTAAGTGCATAACTTTTACAAATTCTTCTTCTGCAAGCCCACTTAGAATAGCATTCATAGCCTTAGTGTTGAAGATGAACTCTAGCTTGTCATCCTTATTAGCTAGTATAACTGGCTTTACATAACCAATCTCTACCACATCCCAAACATCTGCACCTAAGACCATTATGTAAGTTCTCATCCTAACTTTCCATAAAGCAAAGTTTGTTCCATTGAACAGGGGGGCCTTATTGGTTGAAGTTCCTTCATGGATTGACATGTTTAAGATTACTGATATACCTTTATATAAAAGTGACCAGCTCTAATACCAATTGTTGGACAACTGAGAGGGGGGGTGAATCAGTTGTTTCTGTGCTTAAAAAATTATACCCATTTTAAAATATTCACAGAACACTCAATCACGATCACAATGATACATGGAAGTAAGCACTAGAATATTAAAAATGAATCACACACATGAAATACACAGAGACAAATATTTCTTAAGGAAACCAATAAAGGGAAAAACCTATTCTTCTTGATATGATAAGTAATATTTATTTTCTTTACATTATCATTCTTATGAGCACCAACTCATTGTGAGGCTACCACCTCTGTCTTGCAAGCTGCAACTTGCTGAGAGAACCAACTCTCTAGTTTCTCTAGCACCCACTAGAAGGAAGCACCAACTCCCTGAGTGTTCCATAACCAACTGGATGGAAGCACCAACTTCCAGTCACATAGGCACCAACCTGTATAACAGAAAACAATAGTTCTCCCTTGCACCACCCTACCACCCTAGTTTTTCTAGTTGTAATTAGATGGAAACTACAACTCCCTGTTCTTCAAGCACGGACTTGAAACTTTGAGGACACCAATCCTCCCAAGCAACTCCCTACCACCCTAAAATATAAATATTTTCCTTTTACAACTTATCATAGTGATACAACATTTATCTATGGCTTACCAGTCACATCATTGTTCAACTACACTGCTCTGTTATGCCTGCATCAGTGTCTCTCTCCTCACATCTTTTTCATCTTTCTGATCTTCTTCTCTGTCTCTACATGCGCACCTCGAATTTCTCTTCTTCTATTATATATGCATCTTTGCTCCCCACTTTTTCTGCACTTTAGATCCTGCACAACATGCTTCTACACACAAGCATCACACAAAATCACAACACCCATAGCCTCTTTGTTCTATTTTTTTTATATTCTCTATGCACCTTCTGCATCCCTCATGCACAACGCCTCTGCATGCTCTTTACAGTCACTGTTTTTCCCCAACAGGTTTTTCATCGCAGCTCTACCTTTCACCTGCATAACTCCACAGAAGAATACCATTCCTTCACAGTTCTACGTTCCTTTCTCACATCGAGTCATCTCATGATCATGATCAAAACTCTTCATCTTCTCTGGCAGTTCTGTTTCCTGTGAGTTCATCATCAGTGGTCATTATACTGAGATTCCTTAGCCTCTCTAGTAGTCGAGACTCTTCATCTTCTCTATCATTACTGAATCTCTTCATCATCACTATACGTTATCTTGAGATTCCTTGGCTTATCTGGTAGTTGAGACTCTTTGTCTTCCCTATCTATCACCCTGAAGCCTCTTTGAATTATCTGTGCAGAAACAATCAATGGTTTATGGCAATTCCCTAGATAAACTTCGCACCCTCATGCTCTTGGCACCTTTTCCCTTTCTACAAAAACATACACAGTGGGTGCTAGCTCTTCTAGCTAAGCCCCTTCCTTTTGACGTGACCACTGACGGTGACCATTAACCTATCCAATAGGCGCTTCATGACTTGCGACCTTAGGGATCTTTGTATGAGACATCTTGACTCTCCCAAGATTCGATATCTAAAATGGAGCTTAGCTAGACTAGTTGCTTCCTCTCACATGACCACAAGCTGTGAATCAATGCTAAACATAAAGTGATTTCGCGATTTCGCATATCGTGACCTCCTGCTGTGATTTGATTTCAAACTCCCGATATGAGAAACTCTAAAATGGAGCTTAGAAGCACTAGATCCTTCACTTCTCATCCTCTGATGTGACCACAAGCTATGACCAGGGGCCAAACACGAGGGTGTTTTGCGATTTCTCATATCACGACCTCCTACTGTGAGTTTCTTCCAATCTCCCGAAATGTGAAACTCCGAAATGTTTCATATCAGATCAACGTGTGATATATCTCCCTCTGATCGATGGTTTTATCAATATCATGGACTCTGACTTCATATTATATGAACGGTCCAAATCCTTAGTGATCCGACGATCCATATCATTTCTCAACTTTGCATATCACAAGTTCCTGTGTCATATTCCTTTGACTCCTCCAATGTGAAAGTCAGCGAAATTCCAATCGCTCGCCATGTGTCCTCTGGCTTCAATGGCGAGGATTGTTTCACGACCTCACATATCGTGAGTTCCCACAACTTTCACCTTTGAATTCTCCATTTTGCGAGTCAACGAAATTCCAGTCACTTTCCATGTGTCCTTTGGTCACTGGATTCTGATTCGACGACCACTGTTTCTCCTCCTTATGAGATTACGCTTCCTCCCAACCTGGAAGAATGACTAAGTTTCAAAGGCCTCTACCTTTGAACCTTATTTTAATCCTTCTCTTGGACCTCGACTGCACTTATGGAAAGTGCAAAGCACTATCTCTTCTGAGCTTTGTTGTTCCTACATATTGTTCACTGCGTGCATGTTTTCCATCGATGCACACTCACGCTATTCCTCCTAAGATTCTTGAGATTTCTCTTCTGTGTCTTCGTTTCTGTTCTTTCCATGCACACTCTACCTATAAACCTGTCAACATCGTTCTGCCAACATCATTGTTGTTCTTTCCATCTTGTTTGCCATCGACGTTGCATCATCACTGTTGTTCTTGCCATCAATGACAAGCATACTTTGCCTTCTGTATGTAAACATGCCAACACTCCTTGATCATGAATCAAAGGAGACTCATACAATCTCAAATTCTCAACATTGACAACTACATACATTTTCATATAAGGAGGCAAATCCAAATAGAAGGCATTGTTACCAATCTTTTCAAGAATATTGGAAGGTCCATATCTAATTGGTTTCAATTTTTTACCTTCTCCTTTAAGCCTCTCTTTGATAATGTAAAGCCAAACTTCATCTCCAACTTGGAAACTATGATAAACATGATTTTTGTCATGTCTTGTCTTGTACTTGGCTTAGCTCTTTTCCAGTTGTTCTTGTACCATTTGATGCACCAACTGAATTTGTTCAATGAACTTATTTTCTCTATCAATGTCATATTGACCATAAATAGAAATATATTTCCCAAATATAAAATCTAAAGGAGATTTTGGAAAATAACCAAAACATGACTCAAATGGAGATATTTGAGTCGAAGAGTGCTTAGCTCGGTTGTAAGCATGTTGAATGTAGTGTAGGTTCTCATCCCAAAGCTTAGGATGCTTGCTGCAATAACGACGAAGAAGATTCACTATTGTTCTATTCACCACTTTTGTTTGACCATCTGTTTGTGGATGAAACGTTGTTCTCTTTTTCATCTTGGTGTCCATGAGTGCCCATAAGCTTGACCAAAAGTTCCCAATAAATTGAGAATCCTAATCAGAAATAATGGATTTGGGAAACCAAAAATGTACCCAAACATGTTGAAAGAACATTTGTGTCATTTTCTAAGTTGTAACATGCTTCTTACAAGGCATCAAAATACACATTTTGTTGAAACGGTCAACAACAACATAAAGATAATCATGATTCTTTTTAGACATAAGTAGACCTCCTACAAAGTCCATGGAAATGATTTCCCAAGGACAAGAAGGAATCGGAAGTGGAGTGTACAAACCCAACTTTCTATTTCTAGGCTTACTTTTAGCACATAAAGAACATCCTCTTACATATCTTGAATCGGTTTCAATCATTTTAGGCCAATAGAAATACCTTTGCAAATTAGCCACTATATTTCCTACACCAAAGTGGCCAACAATAAGAGAAGAATGAGATTCCCTTATGATGTTGACTCTTTCACCTTGTGGAATACATAGCTTGCCAAGATTACACAAAAGCTTATCATGCACATGGTAATCCAATTCCTCAACTTGGTTAGAATGACACAAAGTTGCATAAACTTATTTAGAATCAACATCTAAAGCATAATGTTCAACATAACTCTCATGCATGGTAGAATTATGTTTAAGAATAATTTAAGCACTAACAATAGGCCTAGAAAGCATATGAACAACTTTGTTATAAATGCCTTTCTTATACCTTATAACCAAGTGAAATTGTTGTAGAAAACCCATCCATCTAAAGTCCCTTGCTTGTCTTGCTTGTTGTAGCTTTGTTTGTGATTGTAAGTATTGCAATGGTTGATGATTTGTGTGAATGATAGTTTCTTTTCCCAACAAATCATTTTTCCATTTTTTCACACTTTGCACCAATGCATACAAATCCTTATCATAAGTAGGATAGTTAATCACAACACCATTAAAAGTTTCAAAATGAAAACAAATGGGCTTACCATGTTGTAACAAGACTACTCCCATTTCATAATTGCTTGCATATGTTTGGATCTCAAATGGTTGTCTCAAATTAGGAAGTGGAAGAACTGGAGTTGAACTAATCTTCTCCTTCAATGCATCAAATATTTTTTTTGCTTTCTTCCCCATTGGAAAACTTGCTTGATGCTTGTCACTGCATGTAATGGAGTTGTAATTGAAGAGAAGTTAGCAATAAACTTTCTTGAATATTGGGTTGCTACCTAAAAAATTATTACCTCTGTCACATTGTTGGGCTTGGGCCAATCCAAAATTATTTTGACCTTGGAAGGATCAATTTTCAGTTATGCTCCTCCAACAATATGCCCCAAGTAAACAAGTGATGTCTTTCCAAACTCACATTTAGACATCTTAAAAA
>JZKD02S2218633.1:408588-422300 GCA_000966675.3 Picea glauca
AAATCCTTATCATAAGTAGGATAGTTAATCACAACACCATTAAAAGTTTCAAAATGAAAACAAATGGGCTTACCATGTTGTAACAAGACTACTCCCATTTCATAATTGCTTGCATCTGTTTGGATCTCAAATAGTTTTCCCAAATTAGGAAGTGGAAGAACTGGAGCTAAACTAATCTTCTCCTTCAATGCATCAAATATTTATTTTTGCTTGCCTCCCCATTGGAAAACTTTCTTGATGCTTGTTAGTGCATGTAATGGAGCTGTAATTGAAGAGAAGTTAGCAATAAACTTTCTTGAATATTGGGTTGCTCCCTAAAAACTTATTACCTCTGTCACATTGTTGGGCTTGGGCCAATCCAAAATGATTTTGACCTTGGAAGGATCAATTTTCATTTATGCTCCTCCAACAATATGCCTCAAGTAAACAAGTGATGTCTTTCCAAACTCACATTTAGACATCTTAAAAAAAAAAAAAAAAACTTTCAGATATCCAAAACTTGCTTTACATGCATAACATGATCTTCATGAGATTTTATAAATATCAAAATGTCATCCAAGTATAAAATCACACAATCATTCAAAAAAGGTCTTAAAACATCATTTATTTCTCTCATGAATGTAGCAGGATCATTGCAAAGTCTAAATGGAATTACCATCCACTCAAACAAACCTTGTTTTATTTTGAAAGTTGCCTTCTAAGTGTCTCCTTCAACAATCCTAATCTGATTAAATCCACTTCTCAAATCCAATTTAGTCAAATACTTACCATCTTTCAATTGATCAAGCAAATCATCAATTCTAGGAAGAGGATAACAATTCTTTACTGTAATCTTGTTCAAGTCCCTGAAATCTACACACATGCGCCATGTACCATCTTTCTTTGGCACTAAAACAATTGGTGAAACACATGGCGATGTGCCTGGCATGATGACCCCTTTTTCAAACAACACTTGGATTTGTTTTTTAGTTTCATCATTCTCCATGAATGACATCCTGTACATACCAATGTTTGGAAGAGGACAATATTGCTACAATTGTATCTCATGTTGGATAGCCCTTTTTGGAGGAAATCCTTTTGGTTCTTGAAACATCTCATCATATTAGTTAACAACCTCATATAAATCACATTTCAACTCTGAATCACAACCTTGGAAAGCCTATTTTTCAACATTGTCTTTGGTTTTGATTGTCAAGAGGAAAAAATTCTTACTAGCATTGACTAATCTCTTTATTTGTCCAACATTTACAAGTGACAAATTAAACTTATTTGTATGTTCTCTAACAATATACTCAACTCCATTTTTAAACAAATGATACTTGTTCTCATGAAGATGAAAGATGACTCTCCTATCGTATAAATATGGGCTCCCCAACACAATACCAGAGATATCCAATGGAATAACATCAAGCTCTATCTCATCTATAAAATTTGCAGTGATGGAAAATCTAAGTTTACACCTTCTTGTCACATTCAATTTGGCATTTTCACATATCCATCCTAGAGGGTATGGTTTAGGATGTGCATTAGTTTCCAATTTTAATTTCTTGACAGTGTCTTAAGATATGAGGTTTGCTTGAGATCCAGTATCAAAAATAGTATCTATCTTTGTATGCTTTGAAATAACCCTTATGTGGAAAATCTCTATTCTTTCTTTTTCATGTTGAGTTTCATTGAGGCTACTACTACTACTTGAATAACTAGTACTTGCAATATAATCCTTACCTTGAAAACCCATAGATGTAATCTTTGTTTCATCACCCGAATCAAAACCTAAATCATGTTGTGTAGTTGCAGTAGTCTTTAGTTTCCCCTTATGGATGAAATTTTTGGTTCTCATTTCAGGATGAAGTTTCCAACAATGGTCTTCATCTTGGCCATCCTTTGAACATTGTTTACATGAGATTTATCTCCCTATTTCTTGACAGAAGCATTCTTTCTTCCATTTCCTTTGAATTTCCTCTTTCCCATGTCTCCTTTAACAAAAGGCTTCTTGTTTCCCTCCCTCTTCCATCCAAATGAGTTGCATGTACACAAAATTCATCTAGACTTGTAGGTTTAAACATAAGTATTGTGTGCCTCAAGTAACTATTCAATCCTCCAATATATTTGAGTACAGTTTCTTGAGAAGATAAATCTATACCCAAAATCAAATCCCTTCTCCTAAATTCTTGAGTGTAGCTTTGAACACTTTTCCCTTTAGCTTGTCTAAAGTTTTTCCAATCCATAATATCTTTCTACATGTATTCTAATGGATAAAATTGTATTTTTAAGTGCAACAATAAAATCATTCCAAGAGGATAAAAATTTACCATGTTTCTTCATGTCCTCTTGAATTTTGGCTTCCCACCAAATGAGTGATGCACTTTCCAATCTAAGAGAAACAAGCTAAATCTTAGTTTCATCATCTTTTATTCTTTGTATCCTACAATACACTTCAATATAACGAATCTAGTTATCCAATTTCTCATCATTTAACTCTCCATTGTACATATGCAATTCAAACTTAATATAAAGATTAAGAAACAGAGTTTGTAGAGGAATTTTACCATGTTCATTTGGAGAATTTGGAGGTGGTTGTGAAATGGTAGAAGAGGTGGAAGATGGAGGTGAAGGAGGTGGAGTGTCACCATTCCCTCCATTTCCTTTTGGCGTTTTATCACCACTATCTCCATTACCCTTTGGAGGGTTTGAGATTTCACCTTGCAACCTTGCATTTATTTCCTCAAATAAAACTTTCACCATCTCTGTCATATCATAGAAATATTATCTGAAAGTTTCATCCTCTGAATTAAGAGCTTCATGACTCTCCTCATGAGACATACTTGGTGAATATCTCCTTGAAGCTTGAGGTGATTGTGTAGTCCTTCTTCTTGAAAGTTGAGAACTTGGATCTACAAGTTGACCTTCTCCTCTTATGAGCTTCAACCTTGTAAGCATAAAAAAAAAAACACTTGAAAGCAATCAAACCTTCAAAAACCTATGCTCCGATACCAACTTGATCTGAAAATGAAAGGCTTGAGTCTCTTTAAAAATGCAAGTGAAATTTGTATGTGATTCGGTAATAGGATGAAGTTACAAACAAATAAAACTTAATGAGTTTTTACTTAATCATGATCAGCATAAACAGTCATAAACAACCATCAAAATACAAACATTAACACAACAAAATGATAAAAGAGTTCACCCCTCTCTTGGGCCACATCTCCTAGTCCATCTTCCAATGGATCGTTTTCATTAATGTTCAAAGTGTAAAAATCAATTATTTACAATGCTCAGAATGAGAAATGGATGGATTCAATGGCTCCAAAATGTCCAAAGACCCCTAGTTGGGATCTTCCTTCACATAGTTTGGCAAAAAACTAAGTTGGAATCACTCCCTGAAAGTTTCTCCCAATTCTTTGTTGTCTCTACTTGCCAAAACACACCCAAAATGACTGAACCTAACCTCTATGTGTTTTCTGTGCCAAAAACTCAACTCCCACGTGCATCCTACAAAATCAGGCAAATTGTCGAACCGTTAGCACCATTTGCACCTCCAAGGGTGGAGGTCGTGGTCGCGTGGCCCCCATGTGGTCGGCCGCCAACCTATTTTCCCACTCTTTTACTGGGAATCCATTGAAACTTTCCCACCTTTCGTGGTCATATGGAGGATGCGTGGTGTGGGCCAAACCAAGGGATAACCATTGAAACCTTGCGTGCGAGTGTTGTGCTATTGGTTGTGTGTCTATATGGTATAATCGAAGGTTGGGGCTAATCCATAACCCTTTCTCCACCCAACCAAACCAATATTCAAACTCAAATAGTTATGCGAAGGTGTAAGGGTAAGGTTCATATGACATGAGGGTTGGTAGCCTGACCTATGCCAATAGGTTGCCACTTGTCCCCGGAGGTCGCATGTTCGACTCCCACAAACTACAACCAAATGTTTACACTATGGAGGGGTGCCACATGACACCATAACATTGGCCCATGTACATGCCACATGTCACAACCTAATAGGTATAGCACATATGCCAATCACCTTCCACGTCAACATTTTCCACATCATCACTTGCCACGTGTCAGTATAGCCACCTGCCATCTGTCAGTATGGTCACCTGCCACATTACCATTGCATCCCTGCCATGTAACCAGTACAACCATGCCATGTCAGCAGTATGAACCTGCCACATTAGCACTGTATGACATTTCCATGTCATAAGTACAACCCTGCCACATCAACACTATACTGACTGTATAGACTGTACAGTCAGCAAAATTTTGCATGTTTGGCAAAGCAGAGATAAAATGATATCTCTCACATACGAATTTCATTTGAACCCATTCAAGTTGCATTGGGATCGTGAGGACGAGGTCTACACACGAGTCATTTTTGAAGCAATTCCAAGAAATTTGATTTTTGAGCATATTTTTATCCCCTGGATCAAATACAAGGGATTCAACCAAATATTTTTTGATCCTTTGGAATGTTGATTTTTCCTCCTATGACCACTTGATAACAACATATTTCTTTAGCATCTTGGTGAGAGGCTTTATGATTCCAACAAAGTTTGGCACAAAGCACCTTAAAAAAATTATTATGCCTATAAAAGACTGTATAGACTTCTTATTTATGGGGATTTCAATTTCCTGAATGGCCTCCTCTCTTTTAAAGTCCATTTTTATACCTCTTGTTGATATGATGTGACCTAATATTTTACCTTCTAGCATAATAAAATGGGACTTCTTGGGATTCAAAGAAATCCCATACCTTCTGCATTTTCGAAAAATATTCTCAAGGTGTTGTAATGATCATCATCTGATTTGGAGAAAATGGTGATTTCATACAAATATATAACCATAAATTTGTCTTTCTTCCCCAAAAAGTATACATCCATAGCCCTCTTAAAGGTTCCCCCTACATTCATCAGCCCAAAGGCCATTTTTTCGTACATAAATTTCCCCCATGGTGTGGTGAATGTTGGTTTTTCTTTGTATTCTCACATACTGCTATCTGGTTATAAATAAAGTACCCATCCAACAAAGAAATCATCTGGGAAACTACTACCCTTTGAAAAATATGGTCCATCTTAGGCATGGGGTAGTTTTTTTTGAGGGAACACTTGTTGAGATTTCGAAAATCCACACACAAGCATATTTGCCCACTCTTTTTCCTCATAGGTACCAAGTTGGCCACCAAATCTAAGTACCTCAAGGACACAATAATTCTAGCATCAAGCATTGTTTTCATATCTTTTTCAATTATGGAAATTAGCATGGGATTAAATTTCCCGATCTTTTGTTTGAATGGCTTAGAACTAGCCTTCAGATGGATCTTGTGTTGGATGATGTAAGTGTCAAATGTCTTCAAATCTTCATACGACGATGAAAAGATATCAGAAAAATCTTTCATGAGGTTGACATACCTGTCCTTTTGTTCTAGAGGTAGTGCTCTGGACAGTTTGACTATTTTGGGATTTTCAGTAGTCCCAATGTTGAGGTCCATCACTTCCTCTTCTTGATTTTTTATGGTAGCTTCTCTAGAGACATCATGACTATCAAATAACCTTTCCAGTGGCACTAGACCCCTGGGGATGTGGTTTGTTTTAAGTTCCACAATTTTTTGGCTAGACACTTTGTTAAGCAGATGATATGTTTCACTATAAGAAGATTCATCATCTTCACCCTCTTTATCTATTGAGATACTACAGAATTCTTCAATGGCCTATAGAAATATTTGTAGCTCCAAATCATCTTTAAATACCTGCCACTGATTTATGTTGTCTGGTATGGCTATCCTACATCTGACTTCCACCTGATACTTGTTATTTGGTCCAATGGGAGGTCTGAAGGTGTTGGCAACCAATGCCAAAGAATCGGCCTTCTGATTTACCTCTGTATGAATGAAGGAGATATTAAATGCCAGAAAGAAGTTGTCAACCAGGTCCCACACCTCATTCTTGTATTGCTTGAGCCTTTGTTTCTTATCTTGATAGTTTTTTTTTACTTTATTGATGATTAACTAATAATCACCCAAAACTACCAAACTATCAATGGCCATGTCTTTGACATCCCTCAATCCAAACACCAAAGCTTCATACTCAACTAGATTGTTAATAGTCTCAAATTCCAGCTTATAAGTGACTGTTATAACCTCCTATGCATGGGAAATGAGGACTATACTAGCCCCAAAAACTTCCTTTGATGAAGATCCATCAAAATATATCCTCTAGAATTTGTTCTGTAGATCTGTCAGTGACTCATTTTTGCATTTGCTTACTGTAATTTTTTCTTCCTCCTCATTTAAATGAAAAAAAGATTACGTGATCTCATCCTCAACAACATAAATTGGATTTTCGCTTGGATTCTGATGGTCATTGACGATCTATGCCAATATGAACTCCCTGTATAGCCTCCTATGTTCTCCCCTGAAAACAAGGATGGTGGAATATGTGAGGTCCATTTGTAATGATCCTCCAACCTTCTTGGCCCATGTTCTGGAAAAAAACATACCAAAATTAGGGGGGATGTCAGCCACAACAATGTCCATCACTACACTTTTAATGGGTAACTGTGCCAAAGAAACCACCAGATGATTTATTAATCCCAAACATTTTATTTTTTTGGAGTCAAAGGAGTAAATTTCTTGGTAGGTCTTAGTGATCTCCAGACCTAGTTCCTCCATAACAACCTTAGGCATGACATTGTGTGAGGAACCTGAGTCCATGAGACAATTATGTTGGATCTTGTCATGGACATTTAAATATATGTAGAAAGGTGGAGAAGAAACATAGACATCCTCAATGTGTGGGCCCACGATAATGGCTGGGTTCGCATCCTATAGACTAATTACATCAGAAGTTACAAAAGAAGTAGGCAGTTGTAGAACCTTCATAATGGATTGTTTGAAAGGCTCATTTTTCAACAATTTTGATAGAGGTACAAGGATCTTAATATTTCTCAATTCCTTCTCTAGGATGAAACATGCTTGTGGCATATCAACTTCCTTTACTTCAGGGGCATCATTTTTAAATGGAGGCTGGTGAGGTTTAGCCAATGCACCCTTGCTTGGATTTGTCTTGGGAGGAACCTATTTTTTTTTGTTTTGATCAAAGGTGGTGACTTTAGCAGTACCTATTCTAGGCCTCAAGTCATATTTATTTTGGGGCTAGCCTTGGATAACTTCCTCTTCCTTTATCTCAATATCAAACTGATTTGATAGTTGTGCTACCTCATAATCGTGTTGCGTTAAGTGACTGGTGTAAAAATATGTTTCATTGAAAAGTACAACAACACCATCCACAACATCACTATCTAGATCCATATCCTCAATATGATTGTTTTGGAAAGGAGGTACTATTCTTTGATCATCAAAATTCCTCCTCTCTCTCTACATTATCTTAGGGGAATCATTCAACCTTCTAAACCAGTTTGGATTTCTATTCCCAGTCCCTGGAAAATGGTTGTTTGGTTATTTAGATTCCCATTTCAGCTTCGCTATTTCATATGTCAAATCCTTCAATGTTTTGTTCATTTCATCAAGTTTAGGATCAGATGTGGTTGGGTTAGAGGAGGCAGGGGAATCCTCTCTTTGTTTCTTCTTGTCTTTATAAGATCTATTATTTAACCTATCTGACGCCAAGATGTTGGATTCAACCTCAATTGTTGCTTCTTTCATTGACAACAAGGTGGTGGATCTTCTCTCTCTCAACATAAGTGAGAACTCTGCATCAAATGCATTGGCATAAGTGATCTTGGTAGAGGCTTCAGTTGGTTTGATCTCATCTAGGATTCGACCATACATGTTATTGAATCTCTTGGTAAATTATAAAATAGACTCGCCATTCTTTCTCTTAAGGGCCCCAAACTCAATGATGTGATACAAATAATCTCTTCTATATCACCATTTTTGTACGAAGGCTTCATCTAGCACATCAATATATATAAAGCAGGTTGGAGGGAGATCTTGAAACCATTTCCTAACTTCCCCATCGAGGCTTTGTACAAAAAACCTCATCCACACATCTTCATTGTCAATGTTGAAGTTGTCTGCAAATCTATAGAAGGATACCAGATGTTCCTCAGTAGTGACATCCCCTTCCCCATTATATCTTGGAAAATATTTCATGTAATATGTGGTCTGGAGTGCATGTAAGCCTACAAGAAAAACTAGGGGTGCATATATGGTAGCAATTATGGAATCCATCATGTTAACAACGATTGTTTGGGCAATAGGAATATGAGGATTGATTGAATATGCAAGGGTGGATGTTGGACTAGATGATGAAGTGAAGGCAAGGGTTAAAATAATCTGAGAGTCCTTGGAATTTTGATTCTCAGGGCTAGCAGATTCAAGTTGTTTGTGATAATGAAGAAAAAGTGGACGTTTTGGGTGCAACTTTACCCTTGAGGGATGAGGTATATCTCTGAGCTAAGGTGGATTTTATTAGTTTCCTTTCTTCCATAGAGACTATTGTTTCCCTCTCAGGGTTGGGATGAGCCTTAGCTCCTTTGATTTTCTCAAATTTGGATCTCTTGAGTCTTTCTCTAGGACCCAATATTTATTTTGTGAAGTTTACTCAGTGGATTCGCCAGGTGAAAGATGGCAGTATGAAGGTGTATGATCTTTGTTAACCATAAAAGGTCATATTTGATCATTGACATTCTCCCAGGAAAATATATTTCGTTGCTTCGCTCCCCATCAACAACGCCAAAATATGTTGGTTATAAAGTCTACACCTGACTGATAAAGGGAAGAGCTAGGCCACCACAAGTTTAGAATGGTTGTTTTTTAATTTTGTTGGTCAGTTAGAGGGTTATTTTTACTAAGACAAGAGCATGGTGGGGTTAGAAAAACATTATGGATGAGGGTCATCCTTGGCTGGTGGCACACAAATGACATACAAGTGAAATAATAGAGATAAAAACAAAGGGAAACAACAAACCACTCAATGAATAATCTACTACAAGAAGTTTAATACTTAAAATATCATTTCAAGACATTAAACACGTATCAAAAACACAATTTCTCCCACAAGTTGCAATAAAAACAAATCTTCACCAAACCATTAGTTGTTTTACAGGTTGCATATTAGTAAAGATAAGTTATACAATATCTGAAAGAAATGAAATGTACTTCACCTAGATAGAAAACTGCATTCAAGATAAGATAAAAACACATGAAGATTTGGACAAAAACAATGTCATCAAAAGTATTTTCACAAGGTAGAGAGATTTAATCCATGAATAAAATAGGTTCAACCAGCTGATGTTTTGGTCTTCTTTTCCCAAAAACTGAACCCTTAAAACATACAAAAACTTCATATTTTTCAAATTTGCAAAGGCTCTTGTCCATCTGGGAATGAGGCTTAACTCTACACTACCAATTGTAAAAAAACTTATTAACTTAGCTAAAAACACTGCTGGAGTATATTAAGGTATACTTCGATCTTGACTTAATAAAAAAGAATTGGTTCGTATCACACACAAATGACCACTTATGATGCCTGAATCTAAAAGAGTATTGAACTTAAATAACTAAAAATGTTGCTAATCATAAACCAAACCGATGGATATGATGAATCGAACTGAGTCTTTGATAGAACTAAATAGGAATGATAGAACTAGATTTTGAGTCGAGTACAGGTGTACATGTGCACTACTGGAGGCCACTAGGAGATAACTGGGTGTGTTGGAAGCTTCTTCTTCAACTTAATTCCTGGGGTGAGAAGAAAGTCTTCTGGCATGTTTTTTGGAGTCTTTGATATTTCTTTTTCAGTTTGGAGTATAGTTTCTCCAATTCCTAATCATGGTGTTGTAAGGACTAGACCTACAGCTTAAGTTTATGAACATGTTGATTGTCATCAATATTTTTTGTCTTGACCATAACCGACCCTTTCTTATTGTCTTTCTCTGTGATGGACTGGTTGTGTTCTATTGGTGTTTTGATTCTCTTCATTCTCATGTCATCCCCATGAGCTGCCTCAGGTTCCTTTGAATCCAAGCTTCCCTTAGACAAGCAATATGATGTCGTAGAATGGCTTGTCATTCCCTTCGTTTCGCACCATTTCAAAACTTTAAAACATGCAATTAATGAGAATACCCCACTTCAAAAATTTGATGTTCAGGATATTTTGACTGCAGAGTATACATATCTCCCAAGTGACCAAACTTGCAGAGTCATTAACAAACATTTATTGCTAATTAACCTGAGATTAAGATATCTTTATCATTAAATATTTTGAGACTTCAGGACTTCGTCTCTTCAGTGTTCGAGAGATTTTGACTGTAGAGTTTGAGAATATCTCAGAGGACAATATCCTAGAGTGACATGGCCACATGTTTTCATAGTCAGTAACATGTCATAAAAATGAGAGTGACATGTGTCACCTGAAATAACATAGATGATGTAGCCAAAGTACCAGAAATGAGTGTCATGTGTAATAAAAAATCAATTGACAGGTGGCATATGACACGTCAGTAGAAAAATAATTCGACACTCTAGCACTTCGAGGCCCCGACACTTCAGGGCTCCAGGGCTCTGTGTTTGTTCTGGATCAAAATCTCCCAAATGAATGAACTCATGAAGTGATGTGGCAATGAGGATCCACTTCAGAAATTTGAGGCTTTAGTACTTCAGATCTATGACGCTTTGATACTTCGTCACTTCAGGGCTTCAACACTTCAGAGATTTGCGTGTGGTCTAGATTCAAATATCCCGCAGTGAAAATGTTTCAGAGTGAAAATTCATATTCTTTGGGGTTAAACCTTCTATGGTTTTGAAACTTTGAATGCACAAGAGCCTTCGATCTTAATTGGCTTTTGGATCTCCACCTTTGAAAATTTAACCTGTCTATTTTCTCACAATCTAGGCCCGAAATCCACTGCTATGGATTGTTGCGTCTTCCTTTTGGATGTTTTTTGTGCATATAAAGGACTTGGTCGACCTGTTGCACGCTCAATCAATGGTAAACATGATGACATATGTTTCAAACTTAAACCAAAACATGTAATCACCTTTCAAAAAAGCAAGACAACGATGCAAAGAAAGTAAAGGCTGGTAGGGGCCATTGACATGGAGTCATTAAGTCATGGAGAATAAACTTAGCAAACACAAAACAAAAATCAAACTTAATGGATGTATAGCGTAAAGGATGGAAAGAGAAGTGGTCTAGACCTACGTTACAATAGCTTCCTTTTTGTTGACTTTGACAAGTTTATCAAAGTTTATGTGATCCATTCTTTTGTTCCATATCCAAACTTCATCTTACTTTCCTAGACAACACTTTTCATTTCCAATTTCACTTAATACATATATGTTGCTTGAAGTTCTTATAGTTGTTGCAACCAATATTCTTGAACCTTCTTTTCGCATCTCACACATTTGTGACTCAAGCACAAGTTTGTGACCTTGGTCACACATTTGACTTACACTTATAATATTATGTTTCATATCTTCCACTAGTAGAACATTTTCTTCCTTGGTATCTTTGTTTCCAATTCTGATTCTTCCTCTTCCAATGATTCTAGCTAAGTTGTCATTTCCAAAGGAATCTGATCCATATCATCCCTTTCTCAAGGTTAGAAACCTATCCTCATCACCTTTCATGTGATTTAATCATCCATTATCAACATACCAACCAAATTTATTGTGTTTATATTGTAGGGTGAGTGTGCATTCTTCATTGTTATACTGATTCTACTTTCTTATCTATATTCTCTGTTGAGGTTCCTATCTATGCTTGCTTTTATTCTATTGTGATTGTCTAGGAGGAATTGTCATTCTACATTATTTGGTTGTGTCCAAAGTTGTTGCACTTGTATCATTCCACTTCAGTGCTCAAGGACTAAAATATGTTGTAGATTCTTCTCTGTGTTTCACTAAGCCTCCTTGGATAACCATTTTGTGCATTACTTTCATAGTTGTTTTTGTTTCTGCTATTTTCTCTGCAATTTACAACTTATGTCCAAAATTATTACATGAATAACATAAAATAAAGAAGATAGTTTGATACCTAGGAGTTGAAGATATTTTTAAAGGATTTACTCTTTTGAATCCTTATTCTTCTTAAGTCCTGCTTGTTTCTGACTATTGTTGATTCTGAAATATGAATCTTCTGGGTGGAGGAGTGTCCCTGTGATAATCCTTGTAAAACTTATTGTCTCCTCTAATTGTCTCTGCATAGCTTTTTGGTTCTATTTCTTGATCTGTTGTTTTTTATCTTGATCCATTTTCTATCTGATTGTATCCAAGTCCGTACTTTTCATGATTTGGTCTCTGACTATTAATAATGTTATCCAAAACTTTAGAGCTATTCTACATGTTTTTCTTTTGAATATCTTTTCTCAATGTGACAATCTCTGCTTCCAAATTTCCATTGATCATGTCTCTTTCTTATAATCGTTCTTTGAGTGCTTATTCAATTATTTTGTCTTCTTGAACTTGAATCTTTAATTTAGTGATCATCTATTCTAGTTCTTGAAAGTTGGAACTTTGATATTCCTCTTTTGTTTTTAGTTCTACTTGTAGTGACTTTTTTTCTTTTTTTCCCTTTTTATGACTTCTATGGGACTCATAAATTCTTCTTTGTAGTCAACTTTTGCCTCTTCATATTCTTCTTTGGTGCCTTATTCATCAAAGCCTTCTACTACCATGAATAGAACCCTTTCTATCTCACTTCCACTATCTTCATCTTCTTCTGATGAGGTGCTATCTTATTTTGTGCAAAAGATTTTATTCAAAAATTTATTTTTGGTTTTCTTTCCTTTGTATATTTGTTTCCTATTTGAATCATCTTCCTCATTTATTTTATTTTTATTATGAGGACATTTTTTAGTGAAATGACCAATACCGTCACAATTAAAACAAATCAATGGAATCTTACCTTTGTATTTGTCATCGGTTCCCTTTTTCAGTCTTCTGATGAAGTTGGCTACTTCTTCATCATCTTTTGAGATTTCGTTGTTGTTGCTTTCTGAATTTTCCTTTTGCTTGCCCTTTTTCTTTGAATTCTTGGATGATTTGAATGCTTCTTCTTTTGTAAATGTATTTTCTTGTTTGGTTCTCATTTCATAGGCTATGAATATTCCATGTAGTCCATCCATGCTTATCGAATCCATATATGTTCTTTCTTCTAGTGTTGAGATTATAGGATCAAATCTCATTGGAAGGGATCTTAGTACCTTTTGAAAAATTATCGATTCGTCAAATTCTTCTTCCAATCCCTTAATTGCATTAACTATTTCATCAACTTGTAAGAAGTAAGATGAAATATTCCCATCCTCCTTCATCTTCAACTAGTCAAATTGACCTATGTAAGTTTGAAGCTTTGTTGCCTTGAATTTTTCATCTCCTTCATAAACATTCTGAAGTTTGTCTCAAGTCTCCTTTGCGGAGCTGTATTGCATAGCTTTGACATATACTGAATCTCTCAGACCATTCAGGAGTTCATTTTTGGATTTTGAATTATTTAGAATGAGTTTCCTTCCTTTTTCATTTATTGGAGGAATGGTTGGTTCTTTATATCCATCTACAAATGATTGACAAACATCAAATCCCTTTGCATGTACATATGTTTTCATCCTTCTTCTCCAGAATGCATACTTCTATCCATCAAACTATGGTATTCCATTTTTTAACATACTATTTCTCTCCATGATCTACCTTTCAATGGTTAAACTGATTTCTGAAGGAACCTACTCTGATACCAATTATTGGATTACTGAGGGGG
>JZKD02S2218633.1:422315-447886 GCA_000966675.3 Picea glauca
AATCGGTAGTAGAGCAATTAAATTATTTTTAACCACACTATATAAGTTTTGTTTATTTTTATGATCAATATACCATTATCATTCAACAAATGCAGATTAAATAAACCATGAACAATGAATAATCATACACATACACATTACACCAGTATTTTAACATGGAAACCCAATGCGGGAGAAAACCATGGAATATGTTTTCTTATATGTCTTTAATAATTACATTCATTGCAAGCACCAACTTCCTTTGTTCTCCAGCTGCAACTAGAAGGAGGATTTGACCCCCTATCTTTTCAGGCTACAGTTTGAGGGAAGCTCCAACTCCCTAATTCTCTCTCTACAAGCCCCTATGTTCTCCAGCTATAACCGGAATGTGGCTACAACCACCTATCCTTTCCCCATCCAACCACCCTGAAATATAAGTGTAAATTGATGAAAATACTGCCACATTGTCACTTTGAGATAAACCATTGTAAACATGTACCAATCTGAGCCAACAACTTGTAACCAACTTGTACCAAAAGCCTGTAATCAATCTTGTACCAAAATTCTACCTATAACAACAAAAACCAACATGTATGCAACATGTCTATGATGAAACATGCATATGTAGGTTTCCTATATATACTACACGTTGCGTATGTACGTATTCTGTCTATACTACAACCTGTTTACATGTTTAGAAAGCTAAGGTTTTCACCTTTTCTGAAACTCGGACACTTTGATGCTTCTTTCACATCAACCTGCATTATGTTATTATGTCTTATCTATATTTGTGCCCTATGCATACATCATCTTACATGTCCCTTAACCAAGTGCATCTATGTCTCTCTAGGCATGTGCCATAAATGTGTATATAATCATGAACAAGTGTAATAACCCTCACATGGACTAGAGATCAAACCCTCACTGATATGCAACCTCACACTGCACAAACAACTTCACAACCACTTCACATTACAAAATCTCAACCATGTACCACAAAAACCCTCAACCATATGCCAAGAAATACAAGATCTGCCTCAACACTAAAAAGATGTAACAATGATAAATATCAAATATACTAGCACAATATAACAATGATAAAAAGATTTGGCTTATACAGTAAGTGACACACAACTAATAACCTCTCTAGGGAAAATCCTCAAACCCCCATAACCATATCTTATGTAGACAACAATATCCAACTACACATAGAAATAAGACATAGCTTTTGAACCTGTAGATAGATTTGTTGTACCTGATCACTGTAGACATTCTCGGGAGCTTCTTTCAGAGTCTAGAGACCTGGCATGTTCATCTCCTTAAGATTTCATGTTTTTTCCCAAATGTACATGACCTATTCTTCTTCATTCTTCATATGTACATGCTCTTTTCTCCTTCAGCCTGCGTATGTATGCTCCTTCATCCACTGTAGCCCACGTACACCTCAAAAACTAGGGTTTTTTATTAATTTTGCAATTCTGAAACTTTCGGCGTCATCCCTTTTTCCTACCTTTAGCTTGTGTAACTTCAGATGTATCAATGAGTACATGAAATAAACCTTATACAATAATATATATTCAATGTTCTCAATAGGTTCTAATAGGAGACCCTTTCTCTCTTATTTATACTCTCCAAGTAGCCTCCTCTAGGGGGGTTACCTTCTAACCAACTTAGCTGAACTTCCTTATTTTAGGGATAACCCACTCCTAACCACTTGTCCACTTATAACCACTTTATCCACAAATAGTAAACTCACCACTTCTATTTGCAACTAATTTATTTTTAATCATTTTCTTTTTGCCAACTTAACCCATGATTAAATCTTAGTTTCACCCACTTTGACTCGTCAAATTCTTCTAAGAGGTTCTAGAATAATTTAACTTCTTTGACCTTATAGGGGATTCTAGATAACTCAAGAGGGTTCTCCAAATTCACAAGGCCATAACTCTCTAACAGTGAGGAGTTATGTGACGTTCCACATATCACGAAAAATGGCATGACATGTATTATTCATCTAGAATAGTATTACCTACAAATACACTAATATTCATTCCTTTAAACTAGAGTCCCTTAACCATATTGTTGGGGTTATCATAATTTTCTATCAGTCATTCTTCAAGGGTTGACAAAAATGAAAACCAACCCAATTAATCAACACCATTAATAGTTTTTTCCTCAACAATAGATCTAAAAAAAACCCTAGTCGCAACTAGTATACATGCCTTCAATATGTCCCATTGAAAATAAATATGTGGGTTGAAAAATCCCTACACATTCATTAGATAAAAATTCTTTGAGGAATATATCTACCTTTGTTGAGAGGCATCAAAGATGTTCACATTGACAACATGATTTTTGGTGATGATGGGATTATCTCTCATATAGGAAGACACGATATCTAAGATATTGAAATCTATGGTTTGATCACTTTGGAATTATTGATATGTATATATATTAATACTTTTATTTCTATATTTTCTTGTAATTAGAAAAAATAATTTCCACGGTGGGTTCATGACCCATCTCCATCAAGTTCCACCTTACTCAAAATACACTTGTATTTTTCGTCATATCCAAATTGCACCAATACTTAGTCTTGTTCTTAATCTCTTCATGAAATAAAATTTCCTTGGGTTGGTCCCACTATTTTAAAACAATTCCATTCCTCTGTCATCACCAGAATGCACTTTGTGTTTCATGGTCCTCATACCGCACTACACTTAGAATTGTTTTTATTTCCTTTTCCATCGTGGGTTTGAAGCACTTCTCTGATTAATTTTCTTTTCAGTACTACAAGTCTGACCGAACGATATATAATACTTAGTAATTTTAAGATATTCTCTTAACTCTCTTAATTTCCCAACACTTAATCGATTTTCCATGTTATCGTTGGTTCGTGGGTCATCAAAACTTTGCAATATTCTTCTTTATACATCCGACCGATAAAGTCCTATACTAAACAATTTTGAGTTTTTACCATGGGTTTATCTTAGTCCCACTATATATTTATATCCAAGTCCGATCATCCACTGCAATATATGTGTTACCTTGTCACTTTCCCCAAGAAATATTTAATGTTATTTTTACAAAGGATAATAGCTAATTTATTGAAAAGGTTGTTATTAATGGCAGACTTCTCGAGGTAATTATTCATTTAATTCATATTAATACTTCCATTGAAAAAAAATATTTAAGTTATATTATCTAAAAATAATTTACTTTGAAGTTAATGTATTAGGGTGACTATACAAGAGTCCGCCAACTTCATAAAAATGACTATGAGAAGAAGAGAACATTTTTGTGGGGATACTCTAAATTTATTTGGATGAGAGGACTATAGGTTCCAGTGGTAGAGATCCTATTGGTATTATTCATCATTTCCATTACTATAAAAAATGATAACAAATTTTGGACATCAACCATTTCCTTAGCTGGATGTGTACTCGGGTCATTGATTCTAGAGAAATAGTTCCTGGTGTGTTGACAAATTTGATCAAAGTCGGAGGACGGTTCAATTTTAAGGAGATTCTCTTGTTTCTTTATCATAATCGGTTTTCAAAAGAATGTTAAATATTCTTGAGCCAGCGATCACATTCAAGGGAGATGAGGCCAAAAGTTTCTTGAAGAAGAGAGACAGTGGACTATAACTTCTACATGAATATCTTGAAGATCCTCCAACAATGTTGGAGGACCTATCAAAAATTCAAGTCAAATTACTTAAAATTTCTTATCGAGATATAGCATGGATTTTCACCAAAGCTACATGTAAAGTGTCCACAACAACCATTCCTTGGTTGTCTCTTTATATTCCACATTTCACAATTCATGAAAAATCAATCTTCGATTGCGCAAATATTATTTATGGGGAAATCTCTTCACAATTATCAAATTTCAAGAAAAACAAAAGATTTTGTGTGTCTTCCTATTTGATATTTTATACGAATTATTGTCATTTATTTAAGGGTTTAAGTTCCTAAAGATGAGTTGACCGTAAAATTAATCCAATATGAATGTGGTACTAGGCCTTATGGAAACAAAAGGCCACTTATCATTTTTACGAAGTTTACAATGCATTTGTATTTTATTTCAACAAACTTGTCTTTGAATTGAATACATCTAGGCTATCCTTGGAAGCATCAACCTTTATGAATAAGAAGGGGAGCACTGAAAAATGGAACATTATAATGTGGTGATAATTTATTGTTCTCATGAAAATCCCCTTTATATCCCTTATTATACTTCAGATATAATGTTTTCCATAGAGGCTGCTAGACAATACAGGTTTAGGGTACATTTCTTCTACTAGAAAAGGAATAAACAATCCATTCCACTACCATGGAATATTGGGGGAATTTTATTAAGAAGTATTTCTAAAATTGATGAATTTGCATTAAAATTGGACTGATATCTTATAAAATTTGTAGAAGAGATAAAGGGTTTTGACCCAAACCATTTTTTTATGGACTACATGACGTTTGTCGGATTTAGAATTTCACCTGCTAACACATTTTTGTTTGGAGAAGAGTGGGGTAATAGTCAAAATTCGCCAACACCAATTGTTGAAAGGAAAATAAAGGACAATGAGACTATTGTTAGTATTATAGATCAACATAAACATAAGGGAAGAGTTGTAAATGAAAAAACTATTCATTCTCATATTGTTTCATAGAAAAGAGACCCGCACAAGAAAGATTTCCAGTTAGCAACAATAGAGAAAAATAATTCTTCGACTAATAATTCTGATGATGGAGGCAATAAAATCCTTTCGAACGAAAAATTGAAGCGATCTCATAAACTTCAGGTCAAAAGAAAAAGATAAAATTCTCAAAAATAGGTAGAACAACACATACGTGAGAATGATATTATCCTTGAAGATATGGACCTAAACGTTGACATAGAGAATACATAATTTCTTGATGATGAGAAGAGATTGTAAGAAAGTAAGGAAGTTGCAACCGAAATTGAAATTCAAGAATAAATCTTTTCAAATGAGGAATCATTCACTGTGCAGAATGCATTATTTGATAAAAGATCCAAAAACTAAAATAATTCAAGAAAAATCACATTCAGATTTATATCTCAGCGGTGTACCACCTTCCAGAATCGCCAGAACTCACAGAGCTATATGGGCGATTCTTTAGAAATTTTGTTGGATGATATCAAATTTGAAAATATCATGCTTAAAGAAAGGGATAAGGAATTAGAGTGTACTCTAATGCAGCCACCTATATTTTCTACACTAGTTTCAACAATCCAACCTTGGAAAAGCTTTGATTAAACTCCAAAATGAAGTTTAAGGTTGAAGGAAACATCTAGTCTACTTGTTGCAATTGGACACTATATTGGAGAAAACATAAATAAGAGAATGTATATCATTATAGAGACATGAGATTTAGAAAGAATTTTTGTCTCTTTGGGTTCCAAGATTTAAACTTTTAGAGAATATCTACATGCTAAAATGATGAAGGTTTTTATAAATATGTTGTAACTACATTTGTTCTAAAAATTTCTGGTATGACTGAACTTATGAGAAAATAAGAATATTTCCATCCCTGAAATGTGTAAAACAATTGAAAGCATGTTGGGTAAAGATAATTAATATCTTAAAGTAGTTATTAGATTATCTTGATATTCTAAGTGTTAAAAAGGGAGAATATTATTCGAAGTTGGCCGAGTTAGACTTTGCAAGAACTGTTGGTGAAGTACAAGATCCTAAATTGATTTCAAATTATACTCCCATGAAAAGAGACCAATTTGAGGAGCATGTAGAAATATTAAAGGGTATATTGGTGGAGAATTTCAATAGTATGACTGAGTATATAGAGAAAGAAATTGAAAGTTAGCTTGTAGAATATGTAAATAAAAATGAATACATTGAAGTTACATTGCAACAACTTTCAATTTATTTTAGATAATTTTAAAGTATGTTATTTGACATAAGAGTCAAACAAGAAATAATTGTTTCTCCTATGTGCAAATATATTGAGAATTGGTTAAAGTTAGATTTAATCAAAATTATTGAAGATGATCAAATGGAAGCGGTTGGTACCAGTCATGAAACTTCCACTAAGGAGAATATAAGAGCAAAATTTCCCACAAAATAATGAAGAGATTCCATAACGTTGAGTAATATAGATCACATTATTCCCAATTATTTTCTCTTACTATTTATAAGTCATCGAAATGTATTTTAACTATCCAAAAAAAATCATAACTGATCATCTGATATTTTTCTCTTTGTCTCCCTTTCAGGTCTAGTCATGTTCCTGATCTTATCTTTATTTTATGGTCCATGGGAGCCCAATCCCATTCCAACTTTGGATGACTACAATTTAATTTTCAAGACTATCAAACACCATATTATTTTTTGAAAAACTCCTAGAGAACTACTTCGGTGATAAAATTTAATTATATCTTTTGAACTCTAATTTTTCAGTATTGGATATTTAAATTTTTCCTATCATATTCTATTCTTTTTTCAATGAAAAAAATCTTTTAAATTTCTCTCATATGTGGGCCTTTATCTTCCCTTCCTTCAATGTGATCGAAAATAATTGAATTCTCTGATGGATGTGATATTTATGCTATGTTTTATTTAATTTTTATTATGTATAATATTTATGGAAATATTATATTTTCTAAGTAAAGATTTTTGGTCCCTTTCTCGGGAATTCTTTGATGCATTTATATTATTTTCAATTAGAAGAATTTTATTTATTTGATTCATAAATATTTGGAGATTGCAATTTTTCACTCTCCTATTTTTCATATTATTGTCCCAAGATATTCAAAGATAAATACTTAAAGAATATATAGAGGATTACCACCACTATAAAAATGTAGGGGGATTTATATCCTCATGAAGTTACTGTTTTGATCTTAACCAATTCAAACATGAACATTTTTTTTTACCATACTAGGGAACAAGAAGAAAAAGTTGGTTTTGCAGACCAGAATTATTGATGAATCAACCTCAACCTAACCAACCCTAGTTTCAAGTTGAATTAGGAAATAAAAAAAGTGTTTTGCATAAATTGTATGATTTGGTGCTAACAATAGCTCGACTCATGAAGAGATTGAAAGATCCTGGGAAACTCTTTCCCATGAAGATAAAAGAGAAATTGCAAGAAGGGGGAGAATACAATATAAAAATTGCAAGATGGAATCATACAAGGGCCCAATAACAAGAAATAAAAGAAAAAAACTTCAATTTATAGAAATTGGAGAAAGTTCCACCAGTAAAAGAGAAAATGATCCAATCATGGATGATAGACAAGAAAGAAATGAAAACCCTGAAAATCATGAGGAAAGGAAAAAATTTCCACGAATAAGAGTCAGAAATATCCCTCTCAATCTTCAGGGAGAACAACATCCATTTCCAACTCTTCCACAAGGAGTGTTGCCAATATTTTCAAGTGATGGAGAAATGGACTTGAATAAACGTATGGATAAATTTTTGAGTATGTGCGAGATTCATTTAGTGGAACATGATGATGTAATGGTCAAATTATTTCTTCAGACATTAATAGGCCAATCCTATGAATGGTACATGTCCCTTCCTTCTCAATCAATTTCATCATTTGATAATTTAGAATCCATGTTTTTTACTATGTATGCTCCTCTGGTAGCATATCATACTTTGCT
This sequence comes from Picea glauca, assembly GCA_000966675.3. Taxonomy (NCBI): domain Eukaryota; kingdom Viridiplantae; phylum Streptophyta; class Pinopsida; order Pinales; family Pinaceae; genus Picea; species Picea glauca. The sequence goes on from JZKD02S2218633.1 coordinate 429,939, forward strand.
CATGAAATTCACCCAAATTCGTTTGAAAAAGGGTGAGAGGATTAGATACTTTGGTTTTTTATTTTTAAGAACACTTAATCAGATTCTAGAAGAACATAAGCCAAATGATCTAGTCATACTCGAATGTTACAAAAATGCAATGCCCTCAAATATAAAATTTTCGATCAGGGTTTCACAAATTGAAGACTTAAATGAATCTATGCATAAAGAGATAGAAATAGAAGAAATCGTGATGGAAACAGATGTTGATCCTGATATCATTCTCGGGAAAGGCCAAATAAAAATGGATACCCTTGGTATTTAATATCAAGGAGCATCAATCTCAAGTAAAGTTGAATATCAAAGAGAACATAATAATGAAAATCGAGGAGTTGGTGGAGGGATCCTTCAAGGGGTAATACCTAATTTCAAAAGAAATCCAATAACAACACATGAAACTAGACAAAGGATGGAGATAGAATAGATGAATTGAACTATTCGATAAATGTAAAATGAATTAACAAGATTAAGAAGAGGTGAAAATTTTACTCCTAAACCAATAATTCTTGTTCAGGAGTAAAGGAGAAATATTGTTTAAGAATAGAGAATAAGAAATGATGGTACAAATGAAGAATTTAGACAAAGGGAACCTAGAGTGCCAAATCCTAATGTTGTAATATTAGAAGAAAAGTTTGAAGGTGAGATTGTTGATCAAGAGGATGATTTCATTCAAGAATAAATTCTTGAATCTATGTAGACAAATGAAGGTGATTCATCTATGTATATAGTTTATGAATATGAATAAATTGATATCTTGCAAGAAAACATTGTGAAAACAAGAGCATAAGTAAATAAATTGAAAACAAGAGAAAATGTGGAAAAAGAGAAGGAAAATATGAGACCAAATGGATAAGAAGAAACTAAGCAACAATGAGTTCCAAATCAAGTGAACAATCCTCCAAAAATGACATATAATGTGATTGATGATTTGACTAAATTAAGAATCACTCTGATATTCATGGAAGTGGTGAAAATCCCACAACTGAGGGAAAATATTCTTAAAATATTAGATGAACCAAGTAATAGAATTGAGGTTGTTGTAGTAAATCCCAAGCAGTATCAAAATATATGAATAGTTAGAACAAGGGGTAAATTCCCACCTTTCTATATTACAATAGAAAATCATGATGCAATACTTCATAATTGCTTGGTTGAAAATGGAGAAACAAATAATATCATTCCCTTGTCAGTAATGGAAGCACTTGGAATGGGTTGTACCAAGTATTCTGAAGCTAGAGAAAGTATCTATGAAAATGAATCAAGAAATGTCCCATCATATGGAGAAATCAAATATTTTTGTTCTTGGATAATTGCAGCACCCCATAGTACAATTGTTTTCACTATAATTGTGATTTATTTTCCTGAACGATGGAATATATCATGAACGATGGAATATGTATGATGTTACCAAATAAATATGTAACAATGGTGAAAGTTCCCCAAGAAGCCAGAAATCCAGTTTCCTTCAAGACAAAATATCATGAGTTAATTCAATATTATATTGGTGTTAGTATAGGTAAGTATGTTGTACTTGACCCAGAGCAACCAAGTATTTCAAAACAAGAAGGAGAACATTCCTTTGAAGGATTTTGGAAGATTTATTTTCATGGTGTTTTCTCCAATTCATGGAGTGGAGTAGGATTTGTTTAAAAAAGTCCCAATTCAATTATATATCATCATGCTATTAGGCTGGAATTTCCTTGTACAAACAATGAGGTAGAATATGAAACATTAATATAAGGAATGAATATTTTACTTCAAATGAAGATAGAACACTTGATGATAATTAGTGATTTTGAACTGGTTATAAATCACATAAGAAAGAAGTATAAGATGAAAAAACAAAAGTTGAAATTTTATGCCAAAAGAGTAAATGAACTCATGAATTTTTCAGTTCATTTAACATGTATTTCATGCCAAGAGATAAGAATAATAAGGTAGACTCATTGGTGGTTGTTTCATCTTTATTCAATACTAATGATTCACAAATACAAAATACATTCCAGGTCAAAAGGATTTCTAGGCCCTCAATTCCTGATAATCAAGATTATCTTCAAGTTTTTGAAAATGAAGAAGAGTTGATTGAATTTCTGGTTGATACAAGTGATGTTGTGGAGAAATCTAGAGATCAAACTAATGCTTCTCTTACAAATATTTTTATCAAATTTGAGTCTCTTTTCATAAGAGATGACCAAACCAAAATTCCCAATTTGAAAGAAGAAGTATGTATTAGAAAGGTGCATAAAAATCAAAAAATAAATATTGGCACAGAACATTCTCCAAAATATTTAAATCTCAGTACTAGTTGTACTAAAGATGAAGTTGACCAATACACCACTTTGTTCAAATGATTTTTCATGTTTTCACATGGAATTATGGTGATTTGAAAGAGTATGATAAATCCATATTACAACATATCATACCATTAAAGGAAGGGGCAAATCCATTTGGACAAAAACTGAGAATAATAAATCCTAAATTAAAACCCGTGGTGAAAATTGATCTGGAATAATTGAGAAAAGATGGAATAATATTCCCAATTAGACATTCATAATGGCTTTTGAACCCTGTTATAATAATAAAGAAAAGTGGAGAGATTCGTCTGTGTGTTGATTTTCAAGATTTGAACAAGGAAAATATTAAATACAATTATTTCCTTCCTAGCATGGAAATTTTTCTTCAACAAGTAACTGGTTTAACTTTGTTGTCCATGTTAGATGGATTTTTTGGATACAATCAGGTGCTAGATGTAGAAGAAGACATACCAAAAAAATGCTTTCATTACACCTTGGGAGACATATGCTTATGCTCGCATGCCCATTGGTTTGAAAAATGTTGGAGTGACTTTTCAGAGGGCTATGGATCATTCCTTCAAATATTTAATCAAAAATATCATGGTTGATTATCAAGATGATCTTATTATTCATTCTGAAATAACAGAAAACACATTTAGCATTTAAGAGATTTTTTTGAATGATGCATATTATATGGAACATCTCTTAGTACAAAGAAATGATTGTTTGCAATTTTAGAAGGAAAATTTTTGGGACATATAGTCAAAAAAGAAGGAATATATATTGATCCTAAGAAAGTCAAAGCTATGAATGAATTAAATCCTCCAAAGTTGAAAAAATGGGTACAATCTTTTTTTGGAAAAATAAACTTTGTAAGAAGGTTTCTCCAAGACTATGCAACAATTGTTAAGCCAATTGTTTGGTCTCCTTTTTTATGCCTCCAATTACCTTATCTTGTCCTCTATCTTAACCAACTTTTCCTTAGACATATTCATAGTTTGCCTATTTTCTTCAAAGAATATGTATTTTATCCATTCTTGTGTATATATGAGGTAACCTATGTTTAAAACATGATTTATGATATTTATTAATAATTGGGATTAAATAATTGATGTTATATGCTCTCTAATTACCCTGGTTGATTCAAGCAGATCTTATGACATAGCTCCTACTCATCTGGTGCTTGTTTTGAAATTCATCCGGTATTCAACTCATAAGGTACATATTTCTGTGCTCGTCCAGTACCAATGTTATGCTCATCTGGTACCTATTTTTGTGCTAGTCCAGTACCAATGCATTTGGTTGTGCATGTCTGGTACTAATATTCATATTCTAGTTGTGTGTGTCTAGTACTAGTTCCTCATCTACGGGCTTAGGTTTTTGAATGAATTTGGTTTCGATGGGTCCAAGGAATTTTTTGACTAGATCATCCTTTGTTTGTTGAATACCACGATACACTTCATCCTCATGCACTTCATGTCATGAGGATGAAGTCATTTCCAGGAAAAATGTTATATCAACCAATTGTAATATTTACCCAGTCATTTGATGTTATCTCCAGGTCTTGGTTGCAATGGTTGTTTCTCTTCAAAAGAGAGGGCATTGTAGATAATATATGTACAAAGACACAATTAAACACTCTTATGATGTAGACTTGGTTTCTGATAAAACTATTGATTGTACACCTACTTATGAAGTAATGTTATGAATTACAGTTCATGGAATTTATGTGTGTGAGAAACTCTTTCATTCTGTAAGTTTATTTTAAGTCTACCTTGTTGGTATGGAAAGGGCCCACCAACCCAACCAAGGTAAGCTCCCTTGTATTTATCTGTGTAAATATAATTTTGGTGTGCGTGTGGATAAAAAAAATATGTGTTTTGATGGTAGAATCTAATTTTATTTTGTTATGTTTCAGTAAAACATTTGACAAAATGCAATATAGATTTTTGGTAATTCTGAGTGAGTGAGTATTTTTAAAGTGCAATAAATATTTATGAGTAAATATGTGTTAGTATTGTGTGTGTGTGTGGACAATCATTTGTTAGGTTGAATGCTTTAATGTTTTTTTCTATTTTGCAAATACAAGAATAGTAAGATCTCCATATCTCATCCTACATGAACCTATAATGGAGTATCTCAATACACCTAGAGTTTCTTCTAGAATTGATTAGGTTATATTTTGCAAATACAAGAACAATTTATATCTCCATCTCTCACCCTACATGCACCTATAATGGAGTATCTTTCTACACCTAGTATTTCTTCCAAGATTGATTAGATTATGAATGATCTTCCTTTTAAGAATGTGCAGAGAGTTGATTACATATTATTGTTAAATTAGTTGCTACAAGAAATAGATTTAAATTTCATCTTTCCCTTTCATGAGCCTGTAAATGAATAGATTCATTACCTGAGAAAGAGCCTTTAAATCACATGATTGTTTATATTTTATTTATGATTTTTTATTTCTGGTTTTTAAACTGTGTGAAGAATATTGTTTGAAGATTGTGAAACAGAGTATTGGTTTTGGAGTGTTTCTTATGTAGTCTATACTCATCATACATAGGAACTTATTTGTTATCGGTACATATAGTGCATCAAATCTATTGATTACAAAACTAGATTGACATATTAAATGATTTCATTATATTGAACATATAATTTCACCAACACCAATAAATGAATTATTAAAAAAGGATCAAAGATTTTAACGGACCGAAGAGATTCAAAGAGCATTGACTAATATCAAGAATGAAACTACCACTACACCTGTGTTGGTTATCCCATACTTTAATAAAGATTTCATCATATATCCTTTTTCTTTGGAAAATATTGTTTCTTCTATTATAACACAAATAAATCTTAAAGGATAAGAACTCTCAATAAGTTTTATGAGAAAAAAGTTACATGACTAGGAATTGAAATATTCAGACATAGAGAAATAAGCTCTTTCCTTAGTTAAAGAAGTAGCTCATTTCAAAAATGATATCGTGTCATCTCATTTCATAGCATATGCTCCTACCTCTCCAGTAAAAGTTATTTTTAGTCAACAATTGAGAGAAAGGAAATAGGCAAATTGGTTGGTAAAAATTCAATAATATGGCATTGAGATTAAGCCATTGAAAGCAGTCAAAGGACGGGAGTTGTGAAAACTTATGGCAGGGACTAATTCACTAAATGGGTTTATATATATTTCAACAAGATCATCTTCATCAACTCCAGAATGGTATAAGGATATCATTTTCTATTTAAAATATGGCCAATTCCCAAATGTCATGTCTCCAAAGGAAAGAAGGGCATTAAAAATGAAAGCAAATCAATATGTGTTATTTGCTGAAATTTTGTTTCATAGAAATTTTGATGGAATGTTGTTGAGATGTGTTAATGCAACAAGAGCTCAAAAAGTTTTGGAGGAATTTCATGAAGGAATTTGTGGTGGGAATTTTTCACCTACAACTATTGCACACAGGATAATGAGAGTTGGTTACTATTGGCCAACTATTTTCAAATACTCATATTCAATGATAAGAAAATGTATTTCTTGCCAAAGATTCTTGGGAAAAAAGAATAAGTCAACAATTCCCTTGCAACCCATAATAATAGAATGAATATTTTTCCAGGTCCTAACATGATGCCATCTAGGTCTATATTTGACCTCAACATGACTCTAATTTTATGTTGTCACAAACTTGTTTGTTGTTGTTTTATATCACCAAACAATTCATGAACTTCATTGTTGTTTTGTTACAGTTGCATAGGCCTTTTAGGTGCTCTAGCATGTAGTTTTAGTCACCAACAGGTTAGGAAATGCATACCATAAAATATGTAACACACCTCTAGATGTTTATTTCTGAAAAAATGTTGTTCTAAACACTAGCATACATGAAAATAAACACAGGTATTTTTGGTCAAGATGAACATGGATAAAACCCCCCAAGGAAAACTTATTTGGAACATAAGTGTATATATGTGGAAAATATAAGGTGGAATACAACAATTACATCAAACAAATGAACCTAATACAATAACAACTTTTATCAAGCTGCAACACAAGTCTAATAAGTAGATATGTGCCCTCCTCACATGTTGTCCAATCCACTGAAATGAAGCACCCTTTCTCCCTAAAGATACAGTGAAGAAAACCTTGAACACAAATAAGAAGTTTTTTGCTACCTCTCCATTAAATCTTACCTCAAAGAAAAATAACCACTACAAGTCCTCCCTGCTATAGGTGTGCCCTCCTCCTCAAGTGTGCTCTCCTCTAAGAAAGAACAATCACCACAAATAACTGAGGGTCTAATCCTCCATCGAACCTCCATGAAATGAGGAACCCAGGATTTCCTCAACTATAGCGAGCATCCTCTCCTAAATTATCTCTCTCAAACTCTCCAAGTGAACATAAGAGTGAATGAGCCTCTCCTTTCCCTATGCCCCCCTCTTGAACCTCCATAAGGAAACCTAAAAGATGAGTGGATGAGATCATCCCATCTCATCTCTAATCAAAGGTTGATATCATCCCACAATAATCTCACTCACAAACTCACTTTGGGTTAAGTTCCCTAAGTTCACTTTATGTCTCCTAATTCACCCACAAAGTAAATTAGTAGTCATTTAGGCTAAAAAGACCAAATTTCACTTTTGACTTAAATCTTTTAAGTCAAAGTGAAATTAGACATAAAGTACAAGGCACATAATACATAGTACTTCCCACTTGTTTTTAGAAGCTCACAAACACAAGGGGACCACTTCCCAAGGTAAAAAAATCTCAACACTCCCTCTTACCAAGGAAAGTGTTTCTCACCAAGCGCATCTTGTCTCTGAAGTAGACATGTTTTCCCCTTGGAAGGGCCTCGGTGAGAATGTATGAAATATGCTCGTAAATTGGTATATTTTGTAACAATATTGTCCCTCTCTGAACCCAATCTATGATGAAGTGATATCTGATCTCAATATTCTTCGACCGGTCATGGAAAACAGGATTCTTAGAGAGTTTGATACAAATTTGATTATCGCAGTGTATGACGGTCGAAGGCAACTCCTGACCAAATAATCCTACCATCATCTTACGAAGCCAAATGACCTCACAACTGGCCTGAGTGGCCGCCATGTACTCTACCTTGGTGGAACTCAAAGAAACTGACTTATGTTTCCAGTTGAACCAGGAAACAAGTCTTGACCCCAAATCAAAAAAATGCCCTAAGGTGCTCTTCCTATGAGTAGGACATCCTGCCCAGTATGATTCTTTGTATCTAATAAAACTAACCCCATCACCTCTGATATAGTCCAGGCCATAATCAAGTGACCCAACAATGTACCTCAACACATGTTTTTCCCCAATACAGTGAACACTCCTCGACTCTACCATATGTTGGTTGAGAGTGTTCACGGAAAAACAAATAGTTGGTCTATTGTTGACCAGATACATAAGTGAACCAATCAACTGTCTATAAACTGTAGCATCTACCAACTAGGAATCTGAAGCACTAAGCTTCTTCCAGTTGGTAACCATGGGTCTCGACATAGGTCTACAGTCCTCCATCTGAAATATTCTCAGAATATCTGCAGCATACTTCCCCTGCTCAAGAAATATGTGTCCCTCCTCCTTCCATACCTCCATACCCATAAAATAGTGCATCAACCTAATGTCACTCATCTATAACTCTGATGCAAGTCTCATCTTGCACTCAAATATGAGATCCTTTGCACCTATGATGAACAAGTCATCCACATACATAATGAGAATGAGTGTGTCCTCACCTCTATTGACGTAATATAGGTTAGGATCAAAATCGCTCTTCTCGAAACCCATCTAAATAAATTACATGTCAATACGTGAATACCAAGATCTGGGATCTTTCTTCAGACAATATAGTTCCTTTCTCAAAAGGAACATGTGAGACTCCCTCTCACTCACCTCGAACCCCTGTGGATGCTCAATGTAAACCTATTCCTCTATAAATCCATTTAGAAATGAAGTCTCTACATCCATCTGATGTATACTCCAACCCATATCCACTGCTATGGAAATAATACTCTTGATCGAGGTGTATCTCACAACTGGTGTGAATGTCTCATCATAATAGACTCCCTCTATCTGAGAGAATCCTCGCGCCACAAATTAGGCCTTGTGTTTCTCTATGCTTCCATATGAAACATAATTGTTTTTGTACAACCAATTTGAAGTCACAATGGACTTCCCCACTAGCCTCGGAACCACCTCCCAAACATCATTGTGAATAATGGAGTCATACTCCTCCAGCATGGCCTCTCGCAAAACTTGTTGGTCTACTTCTTGTGCAAATGTATGTGGCTTAGTATCTGTGATACTAGTTACCATGGCCAAATAGGATCCAAACCTCACTAGAGGTTTACTCTATCTGAATTGTCTCTTGGGCTCTCCTACGTTCTCCTTGGATTCCTTTAGGGTCTCCTAAAACCATCTAGGTTTCCTCTTCCCTGAAGTAGTCAAAGGAGAAGTAATATCTCCCTGCCCAAGAGTATCTTCCTTAGGTCTAGTCTCAACACTCTGAGATCCTGAATCTGTCGCCCCCCTCTATCTGAACACCCTATGAATGTGACCCCAAAGTTGTGCAAGGTGACCCTGTCACCTCTGAAACTAGCATACTAAAAACTTGAGGTTGTTCTCCCTCTTAGAAATCAATCGGTCCCTCTAAATCATCCTCCACATTGACTATCGACTTGAGAGATCTCTAAAAACCCCTACCCTCCTCAAATATAATATCTCTTCTCACCACCACTCTCCTCAGTGATGGAATGTAAATCCTATAGGATTTGGAAACCTTTGAGTATCCAACTAGAATCCCCTATTGGGATGTGGGATATAGATTTGTCCTCTTCTCTAAGGGGACACGAGAATAGGTCAAGCACCTAAAAATCCTAATGTGCTCGACATCGGGTATCCTACCAAAGAAGGCCTCCTCAAGAGTTATCTTCCCCAAAATCCTGTGGCGACTCTTGTTGTGTAGGTAAAATGCAGTATCACTCACCTCTCCCCATAGGTAAAGAGGAAAACAATGATAATGTAGCATAGATCTCACAATGCTTGTGATTATGTTGTTCTTCCTCTTGGAAACCCCATTATACTGGGGGTTGTAGGGTACAATCATATGTATTTTGATCCTAGAATGGGCACATAAGTATACAAATAACTAGAGGAATACTCGCCTCCATTATCTGACCACAATACCTTGATCTTCTTTCCAGTCTAGTTCTCCACAAGAGCTTTGAAATCTTGGAGTCTCTTGAATACCTCACTCTTGGTCTTCATGAAATAGATCCAGGTCTTCCTTGAGTAGTCATCAATGAATGTCAGATAGTAATCATGACCACTCAAGGACACCTGAGACATAGGCCCACATATATCTGTGTGTACTAAATCCAGTGCCCCAGCTGACCTGGTGTCACTGCTGGGAAAAGAAGCCTTGGTAAAATTACCAAGTGCACACTCTCTGCAAACATCCTGATGCTCTGAAATGAGCTGTGGAACTCCTATCACAACCTCTCTCATTCCTAAAATATCCCATGATGAAGGTAAGCCATCCTCTGATTCCATAATTCACATAACTATATGTTGTTGTTGCTACTCACTGCCAAATCATGAAATGGATGAAAAAGTAATCTAAACAATTTCCCATCCCTCACTCCAATCACCTACCCTGAGGTGAGACATGACCCCTTAGGGTGTATGAGGACCTATGTCCCTTTGAAGGACACCTCAAGACCCCTATCCTAGAGGGTGGAAACTGAAATCAAATTCTTCTTCAACCCATGGATGTAGAGGACATCCCTGAACAAAATAGGTGGCATACCATCTCTCTGAAAGGTAACAATGCCAATCCAAGCAACTATGAACAAGGTGTCATCACCAAAAGAAATATCCATCTTGAACTATGTGTCTCCGAGCTCATTCAAATTATCCCACACACTAGTCATGTGGATTGAATCCCCATTGTCTATATACCAAATACTGGGTGTCGTCTCAACTGAAGAGAAAGATATGAGGAAGGCACACTCCCTCTCAAACAATGTCTAAAACTATGCCTCCTTTGTTGTAGTTGTCGTACCACCCTTATTGTTCTTCATATTGGGACATTGTCCAACATGGTTCCCCATCTTCTTAAAAACAAAGCACTTCACTTTTCTCATATATCTCTTCTTCCCACTAATTCTCTCTCCCTATGGCGGGGCCCCAGACTTTGGACCTTGTCGACCTCCCTTGCCAACCTTCTTCTTTCCCTTTGTCCAAAGAGAAATATCCTCATTACCCTGCAATGTTTGTTGCTACCCAAAAGTGTTTGATGTAAGTCTAGTCTCCTCTTGGATGAAATTATCCCATAGTCTCTCCCAAGTAGGGATGATCTCTCTAGAAGCAATGCCTTGAACAAATGGACCCCATGGTTTGGTGAAGTGGTTTAAGGATTTCCTCACCATAGAGTCTGGGTCCATTGTCTCGCTGATGGCTACAAGCTCTTCTCTGATATAAGTGTATCGGACAAGGTAGGAATTAACTGACTCATTCTTCATCATACAAATGCCCCTGAGTCGATCAAATAGAACCATATTTTAGTTCTGGTTAGAGATCTCATAAATATTTCACAAAGATGCCCACATCTCAAATGCATAGTCTTTTCTAGTCAAGTGGGGAATGATGTGACCCTCACTGCATCACACATCGTTATCTTTTCCTTGTTGTTCCTCTTCTTGAACTCTGCTAACAATATGGAAGTAGTAGCAGGAGGAATAACAACAAGAGCTTGAACTATATCCCATAGTTTGAGGTCCTCTAAGACAAATACAATATTGGCCTTCCAAGGATACCAGTTGCTAGATCCAGCTAGTCTATCCTCCACATGCATCTGAGATGCTGACATGATTTCCCAATGCACTCACTCTGATGCTACAACTTCAAAGGAATGTTTCCTCACTCCTTTCAACATAGGTGTGAAAAGAGGCAGTCGAATAACAACCTCACTCCTAGAAATATAGGTGTGAAAAGAGGTCATAAAAAAATCAACGTCACTCCTAGAAAATAGGTTTGAAAAGAGGATGATCAAATGTCCACCAATTGTCATAGAAATCTCCACAAAAATTCTGCCAACATGCTACTACTAAACACTCTCAATGGTTTTCCACAAAATCTGCCCAAAAGATGTCTAGGACTGTCTAAAACATGTTGTCCAAAACTCAACAAAAAATAAGCCACAAAGCTCTGATACAATGAACATTTTTCGAGGTCCTAACATGCTACCATATAGGTCTATCTTTGACCTCAATATGGATCTAAGTTTCTTCTATCACAGACTTCTTTGCTATTATTTTATATTAGCAAGAAGTTCAGGAACTTCACTATTTTTTTGTTATGGTTACATAGGCCTTTTAGGTTCTCTAGCATGTAGTTTTAGTCACCAACAAGTCATCACATGCATACAATAAATATCTAACACACCTCTAGATTTTTACTACTAAAACAATGTTTTTCTAAACACTAGCATACATGAAAATGAACACAGTTATTTTTGGTCAACATGACCCTGGATAAAACTCCCATAGGGAAAACCAGTTTTGAATATAAGTGTATATACGTGGAGAATAGAAGGTGGAATACAACAAGTACATGAAACAAATGAACCTGATACAATAACAACTTGTCTCAAGCTACAACACAAGTCCAAGAAGTAGATATTCTCCCTAGCTTGGTGTGTCATCCTCACAAGTTGTCAAATCCACTGAAATGAAGCACCCTTTCTCCCTGAAGCTTTGGTGAAGAAACCCTTTCACACAAAAAAGAAGTTGTGTGCTACCTCTCCACTAAATATGACCTCAAAGAAAACTGGCCACTACAAGTCCTCCCTGCTATAGGTGCTCCCTCCTCCTCAAGTGCACCCTCCTCCGAGGAAGAACAATCACCACAAATAAATGAGGTTCTAAGCCTCCATGGAAACTCCATGAAAGGAGGAACCCAATATTTCCTCAACCATAGCCACCATCCTCTCCTAAATTCTCTCTCTCAAACTCTCCAAGTGAACAGAAGAGTGAATGAGCCTCTCCTTTCCCTATGAACCCCTCTTGAAACTCCATAAGGAAACCTAAAATATGAGTGGATGAGATCATCCCATATAATCTCTAATCAAAGGTTGATATCATCCCACAATAATCTCACTCACAAACCCACTTTGGGTTAAGTTCCCTAAGTTCACTTTGTGTCTCCTAATTCACCCACAAAATGAATTAATAGTCATCTAGGCTAAAATGAACAATTCTCACTTTTGACTTAAATCTCCTAAGTCAAAGTGAAATTAGACATAAAGTACAAGGAACATAGTACATAGTACTTCCCACTTGTGTTTAGAAGCTCACAAACGCAAGGGGGCCACTTCCCAAGGTACACAAATCTCAATATAGAAGAACCATTCACACAATGGGGATTGAATGTAATTTTGCCAATTAATCCAAAATCTAGTAAATACCATTCATATAGTCTTGCAACAACATATTACTTTAGAAAATGGAAAGAAAAAATAACATTGAAAAGGGTGGATTCAGAAGAGCTTATTAAATTCCTCAAAGAAAATATTTTATCAATATTTGGATCTCTAGAGAAGTTTAATATAGACAATGGATCAATATTCATTAGGTCAAATTTTACTAAATTTTGTGGGGAATTTGGTATTATAATGAGATAATATTCCAACTATTATCCTCAAGAAAATGGTTTAGTTGAGTCTACAAATAAGACTTTGATCCAAATCCTAAAGAAAATAATTGATCTCAATCAAAGAAATTGACATTTGAAATTAATAGATGCACTATGGGCAAGCCAATTCACACCAAAGGATAGAACTGGAATATCTCCATACACACTGGTGTATGGGAAAGAAGTGAGAAAGCATGTTAATCCGGAACTAAATGCTTTGACATATTCTATGAATATTGAAGATGTAGAGGAATTTTCTCCTTTACATAGAAGATATAATCAGTTTATCAAATTGGAAGAGCAACAAGATGAAGCATTGAATAAAATAAATTATAGATAACATATCATCATAAAATAATTTGATCAGGGTGCAAAACAAAATATTTTCAAAAAGGAAAATTAGTATTATTATGGAACAAAGCCAAGGAAAATACTTCTCTGCATACAAAATTTGAATCATTATGGATTAGACCCTATACCAGTGAAAACTTCCTAAGTTATAATTCTTATCTTCTCAGGGACATGAAGGATACAGTTCAAATGTTTCCAATCAATGGATACTATCTCAAGCCTTTCTTTTCTTGGTCAATCTTACTCTTAGTTGTAAATAGTTCATCTTTTCTTTGTAAGTAATTCCAAGTTCTTACTTTGATTTTATTTTTCCTACACTGAATCCATGCCCAATAGTTGAGATTATGGATTCTCAATAACCCACAAGGGGTCATCGCCCGACAGTTGGAGCCATTTTTTGATCTGTATATAGGGTAATACTTTTATTTCTATCTTTTCTTGTACTTATATTTTTTTTTTCAGCGATGGGTTCATGACCCATCTCCATTAAGTTATGCCTTACTCAAAATACACTTGTATTTTATACCATATTCAAATTGCACCAATACTCACTCTTATTCTTAATCTCTTCATGGAACGGTGGGTCTACAGGCTGGTCCCATTGTTTTCACTCAAGTATTTTCCTCTGTCATCACTAGAATGTTCTTTTTGTTTCACGATCCTCATACCGTACTACACTTAGAATATTTATGAGTTCCTTTTCCACCGTGGGTTTTAAGCACTTATCCTATTCATTTGCTTGTCATGAATACAATTTCGATCGACCGATCTATAATACTTAGTAATTTTTAAGATATTCTCTCAAATATCTTAATCGCCCAACACTTAACCGATTTTCCATGTTACCGTATGTTTGCAGGTCATCAAAACTTTGTAATCTTCTTCTCTATATGTCCAACTAATAAATTCCTATATTTAACCATTTTGATTTTTTACCACGGGTTCATCTTATTCCCACTATATCTTGATATCTAAGTCTGATCCTCTTCTTCAATACATGTATTACCTTGTCACTTTCCCAAAGACATATTTAATGTTAATTTTACGGAGGATAATAGCTAGTTAAATATTGAAAAGGTTGTTGTTAATGGAAGAATTCTCAAGGTAATTATTCATTTTATTCATATTAATATTTCCATTGAAAAAAATATTTGAGTTGTTTTATGTAAAAATAATTTACTTTGAATTTAATGTCTTAGATGGATTGTACGAGAGTCTTCCAACTTCATCAAAATGACTATGAGAAGAAGAGAACAATTTTGTTGGAATACTCTGAATTTATTTAGGCAAGAGGACTATAGGTTCCATTGGTTGAGATCATATTGGTATCATTCATCATTTCCATTACCAGAAAGAAACGAAAAACAAATTTTGGACATCAGGAATTTCCTTAGCTATATTCATATCTGAGGTATTTGATTCTAGAGAAATAGTTTCCTAGTGTGTTGACAAATTTGATCAAAGTCGGAGGACGATTCAACTTCAAGGAGATTCTCATATTTATTTATCACTATCATTTTTTAAAATAATTTTAAAGCTTCATGAGCCAACAATAACATTCAAGGGAGACAATGCTAGAAATTTTTTGAAGAAGAGAGACAGTGGGCTAGAAATTCTACAGGAATATCTCAAAGATCTTGTACCAATGTTGAAGAACCTATCAAAAATTTAGGTCAGTTTAATTAAAACAACTTATCAATAGATAACATGGTTTTCCATAGAGTTACAGGTCAATAATCCACAACAACTATTCCTCGTTTGGCTCTTTATAGTATACATTTCACATTTCACGAACAAGCTATTGGAAATACTAAGATGGGTGAATCGGTATTTGGAGAAATTAGTATTTTTGAACTCGTACTTCAATAATATCATGTATTCAATTTATATCCAATCAGAAATGAAGAATATACAATGAACAATGAAGAGTAGTATAAGAGATACACCAATACACCATGCACAATATATAAGAAGTAATCTTGTGCTATTGTTCAAAGGAAGTAATGACTTCCAAAGGTAGCTACAAATTCCAAATATAAAGGGAGGGTTAGACCTCCAAAAGGATGATACAATCCTTCAATATCAAGAGAGGGTTGACCTCTCTATCCTTTTCCCTTCCTTACACCCAAGAATATATGAGAGATAATAAAACTTTACATTAAATTATCACCATCAACGGATCATCACATAGAACCCGGTAATGTTGCCTGAGACTTCTTCAACTTCTACAATTATTCACCTATTGGAAAACTATGATCTTGTAGCTGATATTAGTCAATGTATTCTATGATACTCCTCCAAGTTTCATTCCCTGAATCCTCCCAGAAAAGGAGTTATAGAGAAAATGGTAGACCTTATTCAATTCTGGTTTATTCAGAAGAGAGAACTTATACAGCATGCCCCACGCTCAATATTTAACATAAAATTTTGAAATTCAGACACAAGAAACTAAAGCCCATACTATTTACATTGCAATTTATCTCACATAATTTGAATTCTCTATGAATACTTTATGACTATTTTACCCAAAACATTTGTTTATGATTAGCTTCAGGACTAGTCAAAAAACCAATCTTTCACATAGTTTATCTCCAAAAGTATAGGAAATCAAGAGCTGAATTTTTTACCACAGGTACCTAGATATGTCTTCTCAATAGGATCCAAATTTCACCATTTTAATCCTTTTTGGAACAAAGTTATAGTGAAAATGGTAAGATGACCTATAAATAACATACCTTAGAACACATCACCAAAAGACTTCATCCTCCCTTGAAATTTGGCCTTCTTTACTTCAGATTTCCTTAGAAATTTGAATTATATCTCCTTTCTCATTAATAAACTTGTGTGTATTGAAAAATGAATGTATAATAAGATGTATTTAAATCCTTTATGTCACTTTCTTTTAACATTAGGGATGACATGTAGTTTCTTCTTTAATTCACATTGTCATCTTCAAAAATTCATTTCTCCTCAATCGTGAGGATCCACGCAACGTGCCACATAGAAACTAAAGAGGAATGAATTATACTATCCATCCATTGGTTTTTAATCTGTGTGTAATTTCCTTCATGTCTATCTACTTCGATCAATTTTGGGGTACAAATTCCAATGGCTATGGTTGACATCAATGACAACAACCAATACTCCAACAATATCCCCCTTTGTCATTGATGGAAACACTCATGCTCCCCCTATCATCATGATCCCAATTTAACTCCCCCTTTGACATCAATGGAAAAGGGTATGGATTCTCCCCCTGAGTTCAATGGCATAAGGTGACCTTCTTATTTTGGGATGCTCCCCCTGAACATGTGGCACTCAATAATACTTCATCCTTCTTTTTGGCATTTGGGACTTTTTCTTCCTTGGAATCTTTTTGTGTGGCTTATATATTCTCTCTCTTCTTCATGTTAGGATGTATATGTTGTTCGGTCTTATTGTTGCAGTTGAAACCAATACACCTGAGTTGCTTTCTCTAATTTTACATCTTTGGGAGTCAAACATAAGAGTGTATCCTTGATCACATATTTTTCTAACATTGAGGATATTATGCATCATATCTTCAACCAATAGGACTTTTCATGATTTTACATTTTCACTTCCAAGATTTACAATTCCTTCTCCAAGTATTTTGGTAGATGAGTCATCTCCAAATGCAACATTTCCACCCTTTTTCTTCAAGCTGACAAATTTTATTTGATCTTCGGTCATATGAGATGAGCACCCACTGTCTATGAACCATTCATATTATTCTTTTCATTCTTCAGCGACCGATGTTATTTGATAATTTTCATTGTGTGGAATTTATTTATTTTTCCATGTTGTAGTTGGTATAGAGACATTTGGCATAAGATTTTCTTCCTTCATCTCTCTACGATCTCGTGCTTTGTGAATAATATTAGTGCACTTGTAGAATACAATATTTTGATCCATTAATGGGTCAAATGGATTATAATTTTTGTTCACAGGTTTGCAAACATTTCCATATCTACTATTTGCACCATTCATGTATCTTTCATAGTTATTCCTTTCATTGATTCTACAATTGATTGCCTTGTGTACAAAATTTCCACAAGTATAGCAATGTCCAAGAAAGAAATTTTGATACCTGGGAGTAAGTGATGTTCTTTGTGGTGTGGTCCAATATGGGTTCACAATCTATTCTTATGCAGTTTCCTTCATAATGATTGCTTTCATACTTGATTGGAGAGGACCTTCTTGATGTCTCATTCCTTTTGAATTATGGTATTCATCTTGTTGTTCAACTTGCTATGGAGTGTTGGTTTCATCCTTTTCATCTTCCATCTCTTTTTTTGTTGTCTTCAAAGTGTCATTGTATCCTAGTCCTGTCTTGTCGTTTGGAGATATTTGAATGCTAAGGATCTCATCTAATTTTTCAATTATTTTTTAGAACTTTTTCAACTTTCCTATTGTCAATAGTAGCTCCCCTTTTGTGTGATCCAATTCTTCTTTCAATTTCTCATAATTTTCTAATTGTTCCTTCAATCTATCAATGGTATTTTTAAGCTTGTGATTCTCTTCTTCAC
>JZKD02S2218633.1:447896-459775 GCA_000966675.3 Picea glauca
ACAGAGTTATCATTATTAACCAGGGGTGTAGCGTGAGGATAGAGGGTAAGCTTCTTAGTTTCATAACCGTTTGAAATTGTCATTGAACCTGATCTACAGCTGATAAAAGCATCTGTTGTGGCTAGCCAAGGTCTACCCAAAATTAGAGGGTGACCCCCCAACTTAGTTTTGGGTTGCAGCACTGTAAAGTCAACTGGATAATTCCAGGATTCCACAAAGATACTGAGGTCTTCAATGACTCCTTCTGGTTTAATTGTGGATCGGTCAGCTAATTCTAGGATAGTAGGGGTGTCTCTGACTTCATTTTGTAATTGTAGCAGTTGTAAGGTTTCAAGAGTCATGATATTGATAGCGGCACCTAGGTCTACCAAGACTCGAGGGATTATCGTTTTTCCAACTTGTACTGTAACAGTAGGGTGGCTAGGATCACCATATTTAACTGGGGGAGTTTTACTTGACATTAATGTAGACAAATCTCCCATAACATGGACTGTAAGGGGATCCTTAGTTTTCCTACCGGGATTTTTAACACAAATATCTCGCATTGTCCTGGCATAGATTGGTACGTCTCAGAGTGCTTGTAGCAAAGGCATTTTGACATATAAATTTCGCAATTCCCCTAGAATATTGAAGGCTGGAGGTTTCGGTGTTTTAGTTAAGGCTAAACGCTCAGGAAATGGTGGGTTTGTTATTTCAGTAACATTGTTAGAGGATGATTGTACCTTTTTAGGTACATCATGTTCTTTTGTTTCCTCTTTATCAGAAGAGGTAACATCAGCTATGGTAGGTTCCACAATTCTCCCATATCGTAAATGAATATCGTTGCATTGCGCAGGGAGAAGAGAAAGTGTAGGCCGGTTATAAATATCAATGCACTGCACAACTTTATTATTTGGGTTGGGGTTAGGTTGTACAGGTAGATGGGGTCTTATCGTTTGGTTGTTTGGGGAAGTGCCAGCTGGTAAGGAAAGTGGTTGCAGAAATTACGGTTGAGGTAATTGATTTTGAAAGGGGGGTTGTTGTCCTCTCCAATTTTGATTCCATTGGTTTTGATATGGTTGTTGCTGCTGTGGAGGCCAAGGGGTCCACATTGATGGATCAACAAAGGGAGGGTTATTTTGCTGCATGGGTGGGTAAGTTTGTTGCATGGGTGGGTAAGTTTGTTGCATGGATGGGTAATTCATTTAATTAGTGTATTACATTTGATTGTAGGGGTAACTCATTTGATTGAAAGAAGAGTAATTATTCCAACGATTAGAAGATGCAAATGGCATGTTAGGATTCATACCTTGTCCCCGAGGTTTCCATTGCCTCCTTTGTGTCATCAGATAGATAGCTTCAGCTTCTTCGTCCGTTGGTTGTAATGCTACCTTGATCCCTGGTAAAGATGGAAAATTTTGGGTATCATGATCTTTATCACAGATAGTGCAAATTGGTTTTTTGTCCAGTGGACATTCTCTTCATGGGTGCTTATCTCTGAATTGAGAACAAAAGATGGACAAGGATGCTTCCGTTTCTGCTTGCTTTTTCTTAATCTGCAGGGTATCCATTTGTGAGGCAAAAGAGCTTAACATTTCCGTTTTAAAACCTTCAAGTAAATTACCTATCTCAGCTCTTGTTGCTCCCCCACTGGCTGATTTTTGGACTCTTGAGAATGTGGTGTCCCTGCTGTTTGATCTATTTCTTGAAGCTCCTCTTGAACATATTTTGAATAAATTAACAATTTCATCGTATGATTCCTTAGATATGTCCCATTTCCCAAGCATATTCAGCATATCTAGAGAGTCATCCCTTACCCCTTTTAATAATTTAGTTTTAAGAATGTCTTTACTTACATTGGGGTGACTGGATCTTTGTAGATTGTATTGTATCCTTTCTACAAAGTCCTCCAGATTCTCGTCTTCTTTCTGCATCATCTTAAATAGCTCCTCCTTCTTTTCCCTTGTTTGGCAGTAGTCCTGGTATTTCTTCAGGAATTTCTGTTTCATTTGGTCCCATGTTGTGATTACATGGCTTCCAAGACTCATAAACCGTCTTAGTTCATTTCCTTTTAGTGTTGCTGGAAATAACTTTAATTTTTTAGCATTAGAAACATAATCATAACTTCTGCATAATATATCAAACTCAAAAAGAAATTCATCAGGATCTTCTAAAGATAAACCATGAAAATTAGGTAATGATGAGAGTGGAATGTTTTTCATGGGGGCTACTCCTCTAGGGAGATCGCCAATAGGAAATCCTAATGTAGAAAAATAGTTTTCATCATTTACCCCTCCTTCAGGACCTGCCTGTTCTTCGTGATGCAATTCTTCATTGTATTCATCCATGTTTCCCTCTGTCTGCTCCCTTGCTGCACTTGCTCTATCCTCAATGTCTCCTACTGGCTTCTGGACTGTCTCAGGACTCCAAACTTCTTTCCCTGTTCCAAAAATTGCTTGAAATGAAGGCTGGGACTTCCGAAGGTTTGGTCGTTGAGCAGCAGATTCATACTTTGATATGATCTTGTCAATGTAAGTCTTTCTTCCTCCTTTTCCTTTTCCCTTGCCACCTGTAGGGTTAGTGTCTTTGGGGTCTTTCATGCAATCTTTTTATCTAGAAAAAAAATCATAAGTGCTTTTGAAATCTATAGCTACCTTCCCCGGCAACGACACCAAAATGTTGGTCACTATAATTGCTTAATTAACTCAAACAATCAAGTGCTACATAAATTATCAACCCAGGGAAGTCTGTTATTTCAAAGATAACCACGCACTATATATGCTCAATTCCAAAAGCAACTTAGAGTTGTATTTAAAGGGAATATATTAATCACACTTTCTTTAAATGAACTGAAGTTCTGACTTGAATTACAGGAAAGAAACCTACCTATTGCAGATCTTTAAAGATTAATCTAAAGAATCCTGGATTACATTTAAAATAACAATTGCAACAGGAAAGAATAATTGTTCTGTAACCAAAGAGCAGGACCCTTATTCTCAAACAAAAACTTCAGTACCTTAATTCTGATTAACACACTTCATGAAACAGCAATGCGGAGAAAGATAACTCTATCTAGCAGAGAATAGAGCCCATCTAATTCCTTCCTTTCTAAGCAGGAACCTTAAGCCCTATTTCTGATTAGCACACTTGTGAAAAATGACTGAAATCTATAGAGAACAGGATCTTTTGATCCCTTCCTTTCTGAGCAGGAACCCTTAACCCAGTCTCTGGCTAACACACTTGCAGAAGTAATTGAAATCTCCAGAGAACAGGATCTCTGGTCCCTTCCTTTCTGAGTAGGAACCCTTAACATAGTCTCTGGCTAACACACTTGCAGAACTAATTGAAATCTAGAGAGAACAGGATCTCTGATCCCTTCCTTTCTAAGCAGGAACCTTTAACCCAATCTCTGGCTAACACACTTGCAGAAGTAATTGAAATCTACAGAGAACATGATATTTTGATCCCTTCCTTTCTGAGCAGGAACCCTTAACCCACTCTCTGGCTAACACACTTGCAGAAGTAATTAAAATCTACAGAGAACAAGATCTCTGATCCCTTCCTTTCTGAGAAGGAACCCTTAACCCAGTCTCTGGCTAACACACTTGCAGAGAATCATCACACAAGACTGCTTCTAAAAAGGATTAGAAACTTCGTGAAAATAAACTAAAGTTATTTAACAAGACAGAGTCAGTAGTGTTTCAGCAAAGAAGAATTCATTAAAAGTAGTGTTTCACCAGACAAAATTTAATCAAAGCATAAACAGAAATTGTACTAACACACTCTAAAACTAACGGGTGAATCTTGTGAAGAAGGTGGGCCCTCCCTTCTCACAAGATTCCCCTGAGACGAAAAAGCTAGAGAAGGATGCTCAAAACAGTTTTCTATTCATCTATCAATGTATCATATTACAATCTGAAAATCAAGTACGTCCCTCTCTCTGAAGCTTTCTCAATATATAAAACTTGGCTTTTCTCGAATGGTGATTTCCTCTTATTTAAAGAGGGAATCCCTTCGATACAATTGATCAAAAATTACAATGTGTATCTGAGTCCTATTCTTAGTCAGATCGACTTTCCAAACCAGAACAGGATGTCCTAGTCTCACGCAACAGAATGCTATTGCAAGTACTGAATGAGATGTTGTTGTTACGGCTGGAGTAACAGTTTCTTCTCGTTGCTGCTGATGCTATTTCAGCATCGCAAATCATGGGTTGTTTCAGCCATGGGATTTGTGCTTTGTTGTAAGGTTGTTGTTGACCGTTGAGTGTGTAATGGCTCTATGTTTCAACATCAGCGACTATGGACTGTGTAACAACTCTGTGTTTCAGCATCAACGACCGTGGACTGTATAACAGCTCTGTGTTTCAGCATCAGCGACTGCGGATTGTGTAACAACTCTGTGTTTTAGTATCAGCGACTGTGGACTGTATAACAACTCTGTGTTTCAGCATCAACGACTGTGGACTGTGTAACAACTCTGTGTTTCAGCATCAGGCCTCAAATGCTAATCTGCAGTTTGAACTATTTCTGCACTTATACATTTCTAATCAATGGTTAAGTACGAGAATGATGTAAAATATTATGCAAAACAGATTAAACGTATAGTAATGAGAATGAGCGTTTGTATACCTTTGGAATGATCAGATAAAGTGATAGTATGAGTTTAAATGTGGGTGATCAAGAGTATAATAGTGGCAAAAAGTATAGGCAAAAAGGTACATTGCGTGGTCCTAACATAACCATGGTGTAATCAAAGTCTCTCGGGACACTCTCACGAGTCATTGCATCAGCCAGAGGCGGGATGTAGTTGGGCAGGATAGTTAGGATTAACTTTTCATTTTCCAAGTCATCTCAATGCTTGGTTATTTTCTCTGTTGCAGGTCAGGATGGTCCGAATCCACGGGCAGTCGACGGGGAGGCTTGCACTCCTCTCATCGATGAACCTTGAATTCTGACGAACATCACCTTCTCAGCTATAAGGTCAATTAGAACTTCTTTGAGGACTTTATCTTTGGAGCTGAGCTCGTCCGACATGCATGCTTAGATCAAATAAATCAGGTGGATGAATTAGTGCTCAAAGAAATAGAACAGGTGTTGATCTCAATAAACATAGCGTGGTAGTAATGGGTTGGCTTGGATACAATTCGGAAAAGTTTTCTCGGTGCAATAGTCGATGGAGTAAGTAGACATGATGTAACAAATATCTCCAATAGATGAGATGCCTTCATCAATGAAATTATGTCCATTGTGGCGTAGTCCCAATGGTCTGATGGAGAGATTTTGGGCCATAACTTATATTCTAACCGTTCAGGGCATCAGGCTAATAGTTATAATGCTTTCAATGGCTATAATTCTTCGCCATGGTGAAGTTCCATGTTGCGTTGTTCTGATATCCCGACGAAGTTCCAGTTTTGCAAACCTTCCTTCTGCGAAGTCCCTTCTGGAACCTCCTGCAACTTTTCTATCTTTTCTCTCTTCTTACTGAGCCTTCTAGCCTTATTCTCTGTAATCTTTATCTCGATATTCCTCTTTCCATTTTCATTCTTATCTCCTCTTAGCATAGTAACTTCGCGTTGTTGATGGTATTTCGTAGGGTTCAAGGCCAATACTTCTTCTCTGTTTGGGGTAGGTTCTCTACTCTTCGGTGATTCTTATTGTTTTCTTTCCACTTCAACATCCAAGTTTATGGTTCTAAACATCTTCGATATGTTTTCTTGTTCTTCAATAAAGTGTGTTGTTTTCCTAGTCATGAAATCTTATAATTCTTGCCTCTTTTGTTTTAAGACTTCCTCTTCTTTTCTTCTAGCCTGATCTTTCTCAATCCAAGTTTTTCCTAGTAATATAGCAAATGGGGTACTATTCTCAATAAATTTAACAACCTCAAAATCTTCTTCTGTCGAAGTTCCATGAGCTCTCATAGATATCTGGGTGAGTCTTCCACATAGGGTTATCATCTTTCCTCTAAATAATCTTATTCCTCCTAATGAAGGAATCATAGCAGGCTTTCCCAAAATTTACCAAGTTCCTTCTGTCATGATATTCACCTATGTTTCTTCATCCATAACACAGTCAATGTAGAAGTATCCTATTCTTGTCTCTATGCATTTGTTTTCTTTGAGGATCTATGATAATTTGATATTTTTGTGATCATTCAGGGTTTCTTTCATTTGTAGCAATACATTCTCTGATTCTTTCTGGGATTCTACCATGGTCTCAGTTTCTTGATCTTCCTTAGGGTCATCTTGTCTCATATTCATTATTTCAACCTTAGGAATCATTATAGGGTAATCCAAAACTTCATGTTCCATAGCTTGACAACAAAGACAATTAGGTCTTCTACCAGGGCATTCCTTAGAAGGATGTACCGGTCTTTTGCAACTGTAACAAAGAGTTAATACTCTCTTTCTTCCCCATCCTTTCATTTACTACACACTAGGATCATAGTAGCTAACATGAAAAAATTTATTTATAGGGTCATGCATCCATTTGTTAGCCCAAACATTCTTTCTATGTATAGGAATAACATATCTTCCACCATTTCTATCAGAAATACTCATATCAACCCTTCTTTCATATAGTTGTGCCTTATGCTTCAAGATAGGACAAAATTTATCAAACATACCTAGGTCCATACTTTTGAAAAAAAAAAATTCCACTTATCTTACCTTTTCAATTAAAAAAAATCATTGTTATTACCTTTATCAGAACACAAAGCTTCAAGATCTTACCTCTTTTCTTCAGATCTGACTTATGTTTTTAGCACAGATGTTTATAGGTCAAGTAGAATACTGTGCACTAGGGAAATAGATCTACGCACAAAGCTTTATTTTCTTCAGTTCCCAGCAATCAAAGTCTCAGTCTTGACAACAGAACCATTTGTTGGCACAGAGGTAGACCCAGGGTTCAATGCTACAAAAACACACCAACAAAACCCTAACTACCAGCCCTTTCGGCAACACCTATGAAGTATATGAAGTCTCACCCGAGGTAGAGGCAGGGCTGGTTGGAGGACTCCATTGTCTGTAACCTTAGCTGGGACACCGATATGTGATTGTAAAACCTTAACAGAGCACTTAGCATTTATAGTTCATTAATCTCCATCCTTAGTTTACAGCGCATATAAACCCTAATAACATAGCAGCGCAGTATTCACACAAATCCGATATATTCAAGAAATAATCACATCAGCATAGATTAGATCTAGCATTAATTCACATTATTCATCACTAAGCTATCATATTAGATTCTTCTAAGCATATATCAATGCTCTAAGAATTTAATCACATGAACAAGAGAACAACCATAAGCATAAAGAAACCATAACATAGGATATACGTGGTTCACCCCCATCCTGGGGCTACGTCCACCAACTCTTCTTCTCTTTTATTTCCTTCTGGCAATCTTCTACATGCACAGAGCCATGAGATCTCACTCCACAGAGGATAGGAGATATGTGCGCACTTCGCTAGATCCTCCTTCCCCGAGTTACAGCACAAATCCTTTCCACAGTCTCTTACAATCACTTGCACTTAGCTCTGTAAGTTCTCAACACAACATGCACGAAGCATCTACGATCTGCACTTGCACTTAGCACTTATCATCACACACTTTCCACTATCGTACATCGCCTAGCTATCTATTTATACATTACAAAAGAGGCCTAAACATGGGTAAACCCATGGGCTGACATTCCCATACCTGTTACATAGCCAAAAACCCAAAAATACCTAAAAAGGTGATGAGATCTCGTGATCTCTACTTCGACTTGTGCTCTGCCTTTGACAACCTGTCGAAGTCCCAAAATAGGTCAATCATGACCAAGGATTCTCAAAACTTGGTCAAGGTCCAACAACCACCCCTGCCTCTACCTCGGGTGAGACTTCATCTACTTCCCAGGTGTTGCCGAAAGGGCCAGTAGTTAGAGTTTTGTTGGTGCATTGTTGAAGCATTGAACCCTGGGTCTGCCCCTGTGCCAACAAATGGTTTTGTTTTTGGGACCTGAAACTGTGATTGTTGGGAACTGAGGAAAAGAAAGAAAGCTCTGTGCATGGATATGTTTCTTTAGTGTGCATTATTCTACTTGAATTATTAATTTCTATTCTAAGAAAGGAGGCAGATCTGAAGAAAAGAGGTAAGATATGAAAGTTTTGTGCTCTAATAGAGGTAAGATCGGTGAATTTTTTTGATTAAAGAGGTAAGATCTGAAAAATTTGTACTTTTATAAAGGTAAGATAAGTGGAAATGTTTGTTTCGAAAGTATGGATCTAGGTATGTTTGATAAATTTTGTCCTAGTCTAAAAACTAGGGCACGATCAGAAGAAAGAAGGTTTGATATGAGTAGATCTAGTAGAAATAATGAAAGATATGCTATTCCTATGTATAGAAAGAATGTTTGGACTAACAAATGGATGCAGGATCCTAGGAAGAATTTTCTGCAAGTTAGCTACCATGATCCTAGTGTGCAGTACAAGAAAGGTTGGGGATCATTTAAGAGAAAAAAGAGGATTAACTCTGTGTTACAGTTGCAGAAGACTGGGACATCTTGCTAAGGCATGCCCTGGTAGAAGACCTAGTTTTCTTTGTTGTAAAGCTATGGACCATGATGCTCTATATTTCCCTAGAATGATTTCTAAGGTTGAAAGACTGAATATGAGATGAGAAAACCCTGAGAAAGGCCAAGAAACTGATACCATGGCCGAACCCTAGAAAGAATCAAAGACTGTATTACTACAAATGAAAGAAACCCTGAATGACCACATAGATATCAACTTATCAGAGATCTTCAAAGAGAAAGAGTGCATAGAAACAAGAATAGGAGACTTTGACATAGACTATTTTCTGGAAGAGGAAACACAAGTGAATAGTATGATAGAAAGAACTTGGGAAATTTTAGAAAATCCTACTATGATTCATTCATTGGGAGGAATAGGATTATTTAGAGGAAAGTTGATAACCCTATGTGGAAGACTTACCCAGACATCTATGAGTGCTCATGGCACCTCGACAGAAGAAGAATTTGAGGTTGTTAAATTTATTGAGAACAATGCAATGTTAAACAACACGTCCATGCCATACAGAGCAAAGTCATTGAAGTGAATCAGAGGCTCCAACCAGTCTAGGATGCATCTTGCCAACTATTCGAAGAGATTGACAGATGAGGAGTGGAGCTGGAATAAGTAGTCACTTCAGTCAAACAAAGCTTAAAGGGACCTGTGAACGAGGCATTTATTCAAGAGTTCGTTGAGCAAGAGGCCTTGGTGAAGCAGCAGGTTGAAGCAGCTCGAGCCAGGCTCAAGGATTTTGAAGCAGAGCTACCAATATCAGAGTGAATTGGGACGAGTCATAGGTGACTGCTGGGGGCCTATTGGCCCTTGACCAAGTTTTGGAGATCCTTGGTCAGGTTTGACCTATTTTGGGTCTTCGAAAGGTTGTCGAAGGCGGAGCACAAGTCGAAGCGGAGATTGCAAGATCTCGGTCCCTTTTTAGGGATTTTTGGGTTTTGGGATTATGTAATGGGTATGGGGATGTCGGCCCATAGGTTTACCCATGTTTAGGCCCTTTTGTAATGTATAAATGGAAAGCTAGGTGATGTAAGTAGCGGCGTGTGCTAAGGTAAAGTGAAGGTCAATGTGCTAAGTGAAAGTGATAGTTGTATATGCTTCGTGAATACTATGTGAGACTTGCAAGGCTAAGTGAAAGTGACTGTAAGAGATTGTGTAAAGGATTTGTGCTATAACCTAGCTCGAGGAAGGAAGATATAGAAAGGTGCACACAGATCTCATGTCCTATGTGGAGTAGGACCTTGTGGCTCTGTGCATGTAGATGATTAACAAAACATAATAAAGAAGATGAAGAGTTGGTGGACGTAGCCCCAGGCTGGGGGTGAACCACATATATCCTGTGTTATGGTTGCTTTGTGCGTTATGGTTGTTTTATGGTTCATATGATTAGTGCTTAGTGCAATGATGTATTCTTAGATGAATATGATAGCTTAGTGCCTAATGATGTGAATGAGATGCTAGATCTGATCTATGTTGACGTGCTTAGTGTTTGAATGTGTTGAATCTTGTTGAATATTGTGTTGTGTTGTAATTGGGGTTTATCTACACTGTAGGAAAAGGATAAGTACTAATGAATGATAATTGCTAAGTGCATTGTTAGAGTATTGTAATCACATATATGTGTCCCAGCTAAGGTTGCAGACACTGGAGTCCTGCAACCACCCCTGCCTCTACCTCGAGTGAGACTTCATCTGCTTTGCAGGTGTTGCCGAAATGGTCGATAGTTAGGGTTTTTTTGGTGCATTGTTGAAGCATTGAACCTTGGTCCTGCCCCTATGCCAACAAGATCTTGGGGGAATCATTCTCAAGAAAAACATATACCTCTAAACCATCTCTAAATCAGCAGCCAAGGAAATATCAAGATGCATGATACACTTTGCATTCAACTGACCTAATGGGTGAGGAATCTGGAGATGAGGACAATTTCCAAGAAGCCACTTAGGAGAAGGTTTAAGAAACAAATCAAGCAACAACTCAGGAGCACAATCCACTCAAGGGTGTGGCAAGGAAAGAGGTAGAGGAGGGGTAAATAAAAATGGAAAAACCACGCAAATATGGAAGAAGAACAAATAAGGACCTGCGAGAGGAGGTGAAAATCAAGGAAAAAGATCAAAGAAAGCAACAGTCTATTGAGAGTTCAATGGACAATATCGTGAAAAGAGGAGTGTTATGAAGAAAATATATCTATGCCAAGGGGTAAACCACAATAGACGGAATGAAACATAGAAATCAACTCCAATCCCAAGTATGTTATATAAATAAAATTCTAATAGGACAAGGCCAAGATCCTACCTCATATAAACATTCGAAGAAGACCATAGTTGGTGATGTAGGAGCATCTCTCCACGTCAACCAGTCAACCAACCAACCACGTCAAGCGCACGCAGTCAAAGCTGAAGAGAGGCGCAGTCCTCATTTTGATTTTAGAATTGAATGTAATTAAATGTTTAAGCTATTGAGCTGTGAAACCATGCCTTTGTGAAGGTTTTAGATAAGAAGTCCTTTAATGTTTGTAAGGCTGAGATCTAGATCCGGATAGTAGACTAGATAGCCCATTCAATGTAATTGAATAGGGTAGGTAGATTGGAGGGAAGAGCTCGAAGAGCCCCCTCATGTAAAAAGATGAATTGTATCTCTTTAGTAGTAAGTAGAATGAAAAAAATGAAGAGTTAGAGTCTACGAGTAGAGAGAATAAGAGAAGGAGCCGAGACATTGTTACAGGCTGTGCTCAGGAACACCTTGTAAAAACAGGCATTTTCTATTTAATATAAACAGAAGAAGTTTTTCCTGCATGTATTTCTTTGTTATGTGGATGTCTGTGAGTGTTCTCTATATGCTGTAGATGTATGATGTTATCATGCATTTGCAGGGGTGTGTTTGATCTTCAGGCTTGAGTTTCTTTGTGGTTTCATGCTAGGAGGGTGTGACAGAGTACTGCGGTCTCTGAATACCAGTGCGCTGAAGCACTTCTGAACTCTGCAGGTTCAGACAAAGACGTGTTGCAACACAAGATGTTAAGAACCTGATACTGAATACAAAATCACCACAACAGATATAGAAAAACAATATGCAAAATCTCTTTTATTACTAGCAAACCCTTGAGGTAGGGAAACACCATACAATGGATCCTATTATGGAAGGGATCCTCTCCTGTTCACTTGCCTCTTCGAGGGGGAAACCTCCTATTGAGATTCAGCTCCAAATACAATACTTCTTTTCATCTCTCATTACATTGCTTGAACCCCTTTATATAGTGCTACCATCACCTAAGAACATTCTAGAGGAGGAATCTTCTAGAAGTAGAACTTTCTAAGAAGTCCTCTTACATTTATTATAT
>JZKD02S2218634.1:28794-38813 GCA_000966675.3 Picea glauca
AAAGTTGATTTCCCATATTTAGAAAGGTAGGTTGGGATTAATTGAATTTAGTGGTATCTCATATTTCCATAATGGTCGACCCATTCTATGACACTTATCATATTTATTAATTTTGGCTTGAAAAAAATTATGTAATTTGGGCCACCAAAGTCCCTCTTGCAAAAATTTTCTTACGGTGCTATCCACATGAAAGTGTCCTCCTACTAGCTTAGCATGTGCTTATTCAATTATGGCATCTCTCTCATGTTCCAAAGCACATCATCTTAATACATTTTCTGGGCCCAATTTATAAAGATATTCATTAATGAGTGTGAAGGGTGTCGCTTTCATTGCTAAAACATTTCTTTTCCTTTCTGGTATATCCTCTGTAGCTTTTCCTTCTTGTAGAAACTGTACAATTTCATCCAACTCTTTTGGAGTCAACTTGAATCAAAATATATGGGAATATGGAATGTCGTTGTTGATTTTGGTAGCTTCTTCTCCAGTTTCTACTCTTGACAGATGGTCAAGCTTGATATTATTTTTCCCCATTTGGACCACTACTTCGAACTCAATTTTTTGGAATAACATTATCCATCTGCAGACACAACCTTGATGAATTGGCTTGTTGAATAAATACTTTAAATCTTGATGATTTATGTAAAATGTGAATGTATTAGCTAGTAACTAGTGTCTAAATTTCTGTAGGGTGAGAATCATCCCAAGGCCTTCTATTTTCATGGTCTAATAATTCATTTCAACCTTGTTGAGCTTCCGAATGGTGTATGCATTCAGATGGTCAACCATGTCATCACTTGGTTGGGCAAGGACTACACTGATTTCTATATTGGATGCATTGACATGAACATGAAATTTTATCAACCAGTCGGGAAATCTTAGAATAGGGGCTTCTACCAATTTATTTTTTAAAATATTGAAGGATTTGTTGCATTCCACACTCCATACGAATTTCATGTCATTTTTCAGTAGTTTTTAGATCAAGAAGGTAATGTATTAATAGGTCTTCAATAGTTCATCGACGGGGAAGGTAATTTCTGAATAGTTCCCGATGAACTTCCTATAATACCCATTATTCCCTAAAAATATCCGGATTTGATTTAGGTGCATGGGTGGTTTTAGATCAAGGATGAATTTGATTTTTCCCATATCGAATTTAATACCATCTTTGTAGATGACATGACCAAGTAGTATACCAATAGGTGTTGCAAATATACATTTATTTATGTTGAGAGAAAGATGTAATTGTCGACACATTTCAAGCATCATTTTGAGCTATTGTATGTGATTTTTCAGCATACTATATACTATCCAGTCATTGAAGTAAATGATCATTTTTTTATATATGTATTCTTGAAATTATTTGACTATAATACATGAAAATACAACATGAGAATTATTTAGGCTGAAGCGCATTACTATGTAGGCAAAAGATCTAAATTCCAATATAAAAGTTGTTTTATCCCGATCCTCCTGTG
This sequence comes from Picea glauca, assembly GCA_000966675.3. Classification (NCBI taxonomy): domain Eukaryota; kingdom Viridiplantae; phylum Streptophyta; class Pinopsida; order Pinales; family Pinaceae; genus Picea; species Picea glauca. The sequence continues at coordinate 30,270 of JZKD02S2218634.1, forward strand.
TGATTGGTACTTGATTATACCTTGAAATTCCATCTATGAATGCATAACATTTGTGCCTTTCAACCTTATTTATTATCTCATCTACAAATGGTGTGGGGAATGGATCAATAGTTGTCATTTTGTTTAGTCATGTAAAGTTGACACAAATTATAATTTTCTTCAGGCCATGCTTCTTAAGTTACACCACCATTGGGACAACCCATTCCAATTTGTCGATAGGTTGTATGATTCTAGCTGCCAACATACCCTGGATCTCTTTTTGGACAATTTATTTATACTTGCAGGATAGTTTATATAGTATTTTCTTTATGGGCACAACTCTTGGTATTAGATCAATTTTCATTTCGCCCATTTCCTTAACCAACCCTTTCAAATATTTAGAGTCTTTGGAAAAAACGTCTTGATATTACTTTAGAAGTTCAACTATATTTTTGGTCTCCTTTTCAGTTTAGTAGTCACCAATGCGAGTCATTTTAGGTTGACCATAATTTGATATGTTGACTTCTTTGAACTTTATTTCCACATACTTCCATTTTGGTGGTTTTGATTCATCTAATGTGTGCTCTCCTTGATGAAATTCATTATAAGAAAGAGGGAATTTGACTTGATCTGGCGCTTCCTGGTTGTCTTGTTGATAACTTTAGTACATGTTTTACTTTTTTGTTTATTTCTGGGTGATCCTTCCTCCATATGAAATTTTTCCCTGGAATATTTTCATTTTCCATATCGATTTGACATGTGGTCTAAAATGTTTGGTTATGGAATAATAAAAATTACAAGTCGAGGTTGATCCTATGTCAACCTATGCTTTGCCTTTTGTTTTTGTTAGTTTGGTGGTTGGTTTCTCAATACAGTCTTTGATTTATTTTACTCCTTCAACCAAGTTAGTTTCTAATGTTTTAAATGCAAAATATTTGATGAAATTTTCTCTAAGATCTTTCTAAGTGAAGGATTCATTGCGTGCTTCTTCTGTTTTGTACCATTTGTAATAGAGATAATCCAATGTATTAGGAAACATGTGAGGCCATACCATTTAATATTTGTACCCATTCTTTCTCAACTCTCTCTCACAATCTTCGATATGGGTGAGAGGATCGAATCATAGCTTGAACTTAGGTATGTTTGTTGCAGTTGATAGTTTCTTCCCACTGAAACGTTCGATGAAGTATGTAATTACGATAGTCCAAATTTTTAGTTGGGATGCATGCATATCCCACCATCTTGTTTCTTGTCTTGTGATCGAATGCACTAGGCTTTGCGGTCGACTGTGTTTTTCGACCATCTTAGATACTTCGTCAAAATGAATCAATAATGATTCTCTTTCCTTAAATCGTAGTCGTGTGGAAGAGGTTGACTTGATGTATGTGGGTATTAAAGTCAGATTCTATTTGATTTTTTTCTCGTATACTATAGGTACTGCTCGCACTGAGAATCATGAACACAATTTATCTCTAGGAATGGCTTTGATTGACTAACATTCTTTGTATTTTGATTCATAGTTTTCTATTTTCCATTCGTATAATTCAATATCCAGGTTTTAACATATCGACAAGGGTGAACCATGCAACAATTCTTGTTATATATTGAGTTCGACATTATCATGATCTCCTTGGATAACCTGGTATAACTTATTGGACTCCTACCCTTCTTCCCAAGGCTTTTTTCATATATTTCTCTCCTTGGGGTCCAAGGGTATGATAATTTTCTTTCCATTTCCTTTAAGTTTGATTCAATCTCTTTCAAGGGAAATGTTTTCTTTCATATTTATTCCCTATGGATGTGTTGTGCCTGAAACAAGTCCCATTAAATTTTGTTGTTTCAGTAAAATTAAATGGACCCCCCTACTAAATTTCTACATAAAATATGAAGGAAAAAGAGTATTTCCTAAGGTTGAGAAATCTTGTGTCATTTATAGAAGATGGTGTTTTTGTTTTATTTACTTATGATCTCCTCTTTCATATTTTGAGTTTCATAAAATCGAATTGTTTGAAGAATGATCAGGTCATTTGATCCCTATTCACCCCAGATTTAATTTAGATTCATTTTATTTCGACCTATCCATAAATTAGGTTTGCTCTCATGCCCCTTCTGGTAGACAAAAATTCTCAATTTGCAATCCCATCGGGCTTGCTTATTAAGAAATTCTCATTCAAAAATGATATTTTACCACGTTTAATGTTTTTTGTGTAACCTGCAACTCACAATACTATTTGGCTTACTTTCATGGGTTTTTCCCCATCGGGAAAATAAGTTGATGTAACCTCGTTGTCTTTTTGAAATATAAAATCCACCAGCTTATCAAAATCCTTCTCTCAAGTTTTCACCATTAGGAATTCATAGCACCATTTAACATTTTTTCTGAAGTTTGAAAGTAGTAAGCTTTTCGAACTTATCCTCACAGGATTTTTCTGTTAGAATGCTAGTTTATCACTATCACATGAGTCTACCAAAACCCAAAGGCTGCAAACTTGTCAGCCCCCCCTTTTCACAATTTTTTTACCTTGGAGTGTTAAGCTAGTAAAATGTTTTCTAAGAGTCTATCTTTTCGCAAACCTGCACTCGATAGATATTTTTTATTTTCTTTTGGAAAACTTTCATTGTGCCTCATTTTAAGGGTCTTTTATTTATATTGTATATAATATAATAAAGAACCTCATAAATTTGATTAGTCTCCATGCTAAATATGCTTATCACTCTTCCCAATACCATCTCTGAATATTCCTTCAGGGAATATTTTTCATACTTTCTTTCCAGTTTACACACTTCACTTCTACGAAATCCTTTTCCTAAAAATATTTTTCCTGAAAGTGCGCTTTCGAAAAGCCTTTTTTCGAAAAGGTTTTCCTAAAGAGGATTTCCACACAAGGATTTTTGCCGAAGTGTTTCTCTCTGAAGGAAATCTTACGAAAAGATTCTCCTACAAGTTTATTCTTTCGCAAGGATTTTTTCAGAAAAGGTTTTCCCGAAGATATTTTTTCCCACAAGCTTGTTGTTTAGAAAGATCATTTGACTGCAAGCTCGTTCTTGCGAAAATCCATCTTCCTGCAAGACTATTCTTTTGAAGGAATTTATGGCCATATACTTTTCCCACCTATTACAAGCTTCAAATATGAATCCATTAATTACAGAGCAGAAAGTTGGTGAACAAGTACTATTAACATAATTCAGGCATTGAATAGTTATTTTTTGAGTTCAAGTGTGTAAAATAATACTATGAAAAGTATCATGTGTTAATTGTGAATTCACGTTTCTGATACTCTACCAATATACAATGATATTCAAGTTCTTTTACAAAAATCTTACAACATTTTCAATTCTATGGGTTTTCGACATCATAAAATGTTGAGAGAAAAAATGAGAAGGGGAAAGCCACCCACTGAGAATGTTGGTACACATAGAAAGGATTAAATAACCTATTTTTGACAGATACTAATCACCACAATGGTCTTCAGAGACGCCCCGCATGGGACAACATATACAAAATATTCATTTGGGAAGATTCTTTTCCAGACGACGAGGACCTAGAGTTATACAAGAACATCAAGAAAAGTGGGTTATATGTCATTGTTGCTATACCTTCCATATTTACTTACAACGATGCAGTCAGATGGGTTTACTCCCATCTAGATTCAAAAACATATACAATGTTAAATGAAGCCAAATCCCCTTTTGCCTCATTGAAGGTAGATGGCATACATAAATGGTATCAACTATAGAAACCCAAAGTGTACCTAAACAAATATTTTATGGATACCTTCAAGAAGGAAAATCCCAAAATAACATAGCTAATTAGAGAGTGGTGGGATGAACACAATTTCTTTGTTGTGAAAGATAGTAGAATATATCCCATCCAATATTTCAAGGAACCTATCGACTACTGGAAAATTTAATTTGCAGACTGTATGGAGAAGAAGGGTCTACACATATCAAGTTGGAATGGGTACCCATCGTGCATTATGTAGTTGAAGCTAGACATATCTTCAATTGGGACGAGAGACTAACTACCAACATCTTTGAAGCTTCCAAGGAGGCTCCAAGACTCAAAAAACCATATTTGTATATGTCAACCTATTTAATTGATGACATATGTTATTCAATTCCTTTTTCTGCAATGGGTTGGGATTGGAACCCTAATTTACCCCCTGTGCATATATATTGTTTTGAATGATGGGAGAGTAACTATAAGAAACATTTCTATGATATATGTGATCACTTTATGGTACCCCATTCTTTGTCATATTAAATCAACACCTACAGAGATTCTCACAGGGAGCCATTGAATCCCTTAGAGACATTGGATACTAGTATCTGGAGAAACACTATACCTATATTAGAGTCTTTGGGTGCACTTTTGCCCCACATATACTACCCAAATATGTCCTAGACAGAGTCATCATGAGAGAGATTGCATATCCAACAATGGAAGTAGGGATTACTGCATTCTCATTTGCGAGTTCCAAGAGGATATGGCCAAAGTTCCCCCTCAAAGTTGGAGCATTCACATTATTAAATGTTCCCCATGCTATAAAGGAAGAATAAACTTTGAAGGATTTGTGTCTGTGTACAAGTGTCCCCAAAGGTGTGGAAGGAGAACATCTAAAAACCTTGGGATTGATACCTCCTTTCCAACATGGCCCAAATTTCTTGGATACCATTTTTTATGGAGTCATGTCTTATGAAAAGGTCTTGGCTACCATGCAGGACAACCAAGAATAGGAAAATTTATAGGTTGACCAAGAGGAGAGATGGAAAGTGGCCAATGAAAAAATAGAGCATTTGTTGGCCAATGAAAAAGAGCAAAAAGAGGCCAAGAAAAAGGCTTAGGTAGAAAAGGAAAGAGATTAAGAAATAAGGCCTTAGAGGTAGAAGAAAAATTAAAGAAAAAAGAGGTAGAAGAAAAGTTAAAGAAAAAGGAGTAGCAAGAAGAAAAATTAAAGAAAAATGAGTAGTATGAAGAAGAAGAAGCCGAAAGGAAAGAAGAAGAAGACATGAATAAAGAAAAGGAAAATAAGAGACTTGAATATAAGATGAATAAAGAGGAAGAAAACAAGAAAAAAAAGAGGAAGAAAACAAGAAAGCAGAGGAAGAGAAGAAGAAGAAAGAGGAGGAGATAGTTGAAGTAGAGAGACAAAAGAAAATGAAAATGAAAGAATACAAAGGAAAATATTCTAGCCCCAACACTACAAATGGAATCACATTTCGTGATTCTCCTATAAACCCTAGTACCCCTCTCAAAATAATACCGACTGATTCTCTTACTCTTCTTCTCAATTAATATATTTCGATGATGTTGTGGTGCCTTTGNATTTCAAGGAACCTACCGACTACTGGAAAATTTAATTTGCAGACTGTATGGAGAAGAAGGGTCTACACATATCAAGTTAGAATGGGTACCCATCGTGCATTATGTAGTTGAAGCTGGACATATCTTCAATTGGGATGAGAGACTAACTACCAACATATTTGAAGCTTCCAAGGAGGCTCCAAGACTCAAAAAACCATATTTGTATATGTCAACCTATTTAATTGATGCCATATGTTATTCAATTCCTTTTTCTGCAATGGGTTAGGATTGGAACCCTAATTTACCCCCTGTGCATATATATTGTTTTGAATTATGGGAGAGTAACTATAAGAAACATTTCTATGATATATGTGATCACTTTATGGTACCCCATTCTTTGTCATATTAAATCAACACCTCCAGAGATTTTCACAGGGAGCCATTGAATCCCTTAGAGACATTGGATACTAGTATCTGGAGAAACACTATACCTATATCAGAGTCTTTGGGTGCACTTTTTCCCCACATATACTACCCAAATATGTCCTAGACAGAGTGATCATGAGAGAGATTTCATATCCAACAATGGAAGTAGGAATTACTGCATTCTTATTTTCGAGTTCCAAGAGGATATGGCCAAAGTTCCCCCTCAAGGTTGGAGCATTCACATTATTAAATTTTCCCCATGCTATAAAGGAAGAATAAACTCTGAAGGATTTGTGTCTGTGTACAAGTGTCCCCAGAGGTGTGGTAGGAGAACATCTAAAAACCTTGGGATTGATACCTCCTTTCCAACATGGCCCAAATTTCTTGGATACCATTTTTTATGGAGTCATGTCTTATGAAAAGGTCTTGGCTACCATGCAAGACAACCAAGAATAGGAAAATTTATAGGTTGACCAAGAGGAGAGATGGAAAGTGGCCAATGAAAAAATAGAGCATTTGTTGGCCAATGAAAAAGAGCAAAAAGAGGCCAAGAAAAAGGCTTAGGTAGAAAAGGAAAGAGATTAAGAAATAAGGCCTTAGAGGTAGAAGAAAAATTAAAGAAAAAAGAGGTAGAAGAAAAGTTAAAGAAAAAGGAGTAGCAAGAAGAAAAATTAAAGAAAAATGAGTAGTATGAAGAAGAAGAAGCCGAAAGGAAAGAAGAAGAAGACATGAATAAAGAAAAGGAAAATAAGAGACTTGAATATAAGATGAATAAAGAGGAAGAAAACAAGAAAAAAAAGAGGAAGAAAACAAGAAAGCAGAGGAAGAGAAGAAGAAGAAAGAGGAGGAGATAGTTGAAGTAGAGAGACAAAAGAAAATGAAAATGAAAGAATACAAAGGAAAATATTCTAGCCCCAACACTACAAATGGAATCACATTTCGTGATTCTCCTATAAACCCTAGTACCCCTCTCAAAATAATACCGACTGATTCTCTTACTCTTCTTCTCAATTAATATATTTCGATGATGTTGTGGTGCCTTTGSGAGAGTATTTCTTCAGAAAATAAAAAAGAGGGATTGTCAATATATCAACAAAGAGGAAGGGAGAAAAAGAAACTCCCACCAAGGAGGCATCAGATGGGATAATTTCATGGAACTTGGGGAAAGACCCCCAAAAAATGTTGAAGATATAGTATCTTCCCTAATTGCATTTGTAGGGGAAAATTCAATCATTGTTAGTGAACTCAGTGCCACTTTAGATACTTATATGGAAAGAGTATTAGAGCTAGAGGAGGAATTGAAGTAATATTAGAAGATTACTTCAGACACCAGACTGATGAAAAATATTAGTTGCATAGAACCGAGATAGAATCCATGAAAAAGAAACACTCACAGGAAATGGAGAAGCTAAGAACAAAACACTGGGAAATTTTTTCCCACTCTGAGAAGAAAAAATTGAAGATCATAGAATATGGGGGGAAAGTAAGGACTTTGGAAGATAAATTGAAATAAAATAACAATACCACCACCATCCTGGAAATAGTAAAAGAAGCATCCCTAATATCCAATGAGGATATAAGGGAGGCTCAAAGATAGTTCCTCTCCGAGTTAAATGAAATACACCAATATCACGATGATTTGATGAAGTTGTCAAACCTAGTGGTAGAACAAAAGGAAAAGAGAAAAAAATCCTAGGATTTTTTTGATACAATAGTGGATTGGAAGGACATGGATACAGATACCCCTTCTGATCTTCCTAGATTTGACAATAGGGAGAATAAGAAAACCTAGGTAATGTTGGATACATGGAAATCCTCCCATGAAGATATTGAGGAAGCTGTAGAGGATATCACTAAAACTTTATTTAGATTATGGATTTCATTAGATGACCTCCTAGAGAAGTTTGTAATACCAGTGGTGGATGAGATGAATCAAATAGTCCCTAGTAAGCTCATGATAGTAGAGGTAGAACATAGCAGGGATGAGAGAAGACAAGCCATTGAATAGATGAATGATATCAATAAGGATATTCTAAATAGACACCTTACAAAAACTAGTAAAGTTGGCCACCATGGTCGATGCTTACACTAAAAAGGTGCACATGAATTTGGATCAAGGAGTGGTTGTAAAGATATATGATGGAGAAGTGAAACTAGAGAGAATGCAATTGAGAAACATCAAGGGAATTTCCAAGTATCATGACCTATGGACTTCATACAGAGAAAAATTGGCTACTAAAGAGCCTTCTTAAAAAAAATTGTAATTATTTGCATATTCATCAATGAAGATATAAAGACAATCTGAATTGTATAATAAGACAAAAGAAGTGAGTTGAAACATTGTAATTATAAAGATTATCAGTTACATAATTTGAAATGTCTTCCTTGTTTTATAAAAGGAATATCGTTGTATGATAAATGGACCTTTTCCCATTGTAACATTGGTGATATTATTGTCTCATGAGATAAAGGAACGAAGGCAATTTTGGTGACCATGAATGTGCTCAATTGTATAATGGGACTTCTCTACATTTCCAATTGATGTTATTGGTTTCTTGAATGATATTTCACATGAACTCTTTTTGTTTTCATTGTTTAAGAAATTGGTACATTTGTGGTTACTAATGGACACAGTGGTAGTGTTGTAGGTGTAATTAATAAATCTTTATGATTTACATTAGTTGCATTATTATTGTAACATATTGTTGTTAACATGAACTATTTCTATAATCAACAATACTATTTGATATTGTGTCTAACATTTTAGAAAATCTCATGATCAATATAGGTTAGAATGATAGGTAAAATAGATAGTTTTGAATTTGTTTTCATTA
>JZKD02S2218645.1:0-10355 GCA_000966675.3 Picea glauca
AAAAGGGTATCAAGTGTTTCTTCGACTGCAACCTTACAATAAAAATTCCCTCAAGGCTGACCATTGTCAGAAACTTGCACCCAAATTTTATGGTCCTTATACAGTTCTCAAACATGTGGGACAGGTGGCTTATCAGTTAACTTTTACCAGTCATTCTAAGCTCCATCCTATTTTTCATGTTTCCTTCTTAGAGAAGGTGATTGGAACTAAGTGTCAAACCCAAACCACCCTTCCCGAGTTGGATGAAGAAGGCTCCATTTGGCTACAACCACAAGCAGTTTTGGACCAGCGTGAGCGTTGTCTGCATCAACAAACCATCAAGGAAGTGTTAGTTCAATGGAAAGATATAACTCCAATATAATCCACTTCATAACCAACTACCATTCTGCAACAATTTCCCCATCTCAAGCCTAGAGGACAAGGTTTTTTTTAAGGGGGAGGGCATGTTAGGGACCTAACCCCTCACGTAGGTAGAATAATATATTTCCATGTAGTAAAGGCCAATATTAATAAGGCCTAGCAATAAGGAAGAATAATTCCAATGAAAGAAGACCTAATAGAACTTTTTTCTTCTAGAAGGATCTTCCTCTAGATGGTTCTTTTGATAGACATATTTAGTATAAATATGAGTCAAGGGTATGAGAACTTTTGTCTTGGATATTATTTTCATAGAGCTTTTCTCTATTGGAGGTTTCCCCCTCGAAGAGGCAAGTGAACATTGCTCAGTAATCAAAGTGCTCTTTCTGGTGTTATTCTGGTATCCATTTGGTATTATTGTGGTGTTGTTCTGGTTATATTGTTGTTCATCTGCCATTTCTAGTTATTTATTTATGTTCTGCACACTTTTTTATATCTAGAATATTACAAAAACTTGTTAGATAGGCATGCTTCTCCAATGGCACTCTTTGATGGTAAAAAAAAAAAAATGGGTGAAAGTGAGAAAAATACCATAGAAAAGTTCTTCACTAATTGCTACCAAAAGGTCTTGCAAGAGCAAATAGCATTGCATCCAATTACTACAGTTACTGGAAGAAGTAGTTTGTTGATCTGACCATGAAACTGATAATCATTTTGACAAATGCAAATGCTATCTCAGTGTAATGAAAACACGAGACCTTTAGCTTGAAAGCATGGGTTTTGTTGTACTATCCAATCATAAAAACCTAGAAGAAGACAGACCCATGCCAAACTCCCTTGCACGAAAATTTATGAGAAAATATTCTTTGAGTGTTGTGTATGATTTCATTTTCACCTAATAAATAATCTTTGACAACTGGAGTAAAATATGTATCCATGGTAGCAACAAAACTTAGTGGAATAAATTGCACTGTTGATATAAATGCCAATAATAAGGACTATTGTTGAACTCCTAGAACCTTTCCAACGTTTAGAACAAACATAATTTTTTTTATAATTTTGTACAACGGTTTGGAATTCATCAATAGCTTTCATGCATCTACTTAATTAGATGGAGGTTTTGTTTCTTGACATTTGGTGGGATATTCCTTGCGGACGCATAATTTTTTTTATAATTTGGTACAACGGTTTGGCATTCATCAATAGCTTTCATGCATCTACTTAATCAGATGGAGGATTTGTTTCTTGACAGTTGGTGGGATATTCCTTATGGATGCTGCCTTGAACTTGTTTCAATCACCACCTATGTATTTTCCTTTGCGACCAATAACTCACAACAATGTAGTGAATATCCAATATGGAATTTATCAATGGAGTGGTAGTTATAACATAAGATAGATATGTAAATTTTAATAGAATCAACTTAAAGTGAAAGTGAAAGTGGAATAGTGAGGTGGATGGGTAGGTGAGGTGAGAGAATGAGTGGGGTGAGGTGAGTGGTACTTTTAATTTTATTTTAATATATTTTCTTAAAATATAAAATCAAACTTTTATAATAAAATTACACTAAATGAAGCTAAGCCATGGAAATTGGATGCTTTTAGAAACAACGGGAGTAGAAAAATAGAACAGGAAAGCATATGTCGACCATCTCAACAATAGAACAATTGCGGTGCTACTTTGGTGAATATTGTTACCAGGGTCTGAAACTTCTTGTAGTGCCTTTAAGGACACAATTTGATCATGAACATATTAGTGCTAAAATTGGCTCCACGGGGGATGGAAATATCCCTATGAGCTGCCAAGAACTCAACAAACCCATTCCTTATATCCATTAGGCTATGGAATCATTCACCTCCTTCCAAACTTCTGCAACTTATTCTGAAACCAAAACATACTACTGCAAACCAAATACAAACTGAATGTTATACTCAAACTGAAAACCAAATAATTGCATGGAAACCTTATTTGTGCACACTACTACTCCTACTCCAATCAACTGAACTGCTTCTTGATCAAGTGTAATCAACTTTCCAATGAAACCATAAAAGCAATTGTCTGATGAAATGTAATCCTTGCTTTCATATAAGTAATAAGACATGAAGAGAGTACATCATGAACAACAAAAATTCCACAAAAAACATGTACTCACAGTTGCAAATAGATGAGATTCCAAAACTTGCATCATTTGGGATACGTGGAAATGACAAATCCATCCAGGATCTTATTGGATCTTGAGACTTATAAAAAAACTCCAGCTGATCTAAGAAAGGAAATTGCATCAGTTTTAGATCTTCTGCAATTTTATTTGTCTACGAAAATGAAGATTGTTGTAGGCTGATTTCACTTTTGATCACATGTTGCTTAATATTTGTTTCATATTCAAGTACAAGAATGGTGAATGCAGACTTGTTGATCTCCTGTGATAGTTGTTGGAGAAATTTCTTTGACCAATTATGCTCATCTAAATGATGTTATGCAGGGAAATATTCAACTTGTTCTTTATGACTAAACAAATATGGCATATTCCTTTTGGAACTACACCACCTGTCCTGAGATATTTTTGACTCATGATTAAAAATATAAAATATTTGATCTTCACAAATCAGTGGTTGTTATTGGTCTTCAACATCACTGTCTCCATAGTGATCAAACAAAGGTGGACCATTAAGGGATATAACTTGAGAAATATGCTCATAAGCTTTTTCAATGATGGGCTCATTTTATGATCCTGCAACAAAAGTCTGTTGGACATACACTTTCTCTTCTTCATAACCAACAAATGGAGTTTGTTCAACTTCAAATATGTCATAAACAAGTTTATTTAAGCAATTTCAAATATGTCATAAACAGGTTGATTTGTTCAACTTCAAATTTTGTATTGAAGAGTTACTTTGGTTCTAGTCGAGCAGGAGAGGAAAAAGATCACCCTTTATATGAGATGGGTCATGGGTTGGGTCAACTGGTTGGTATGGAAAATATAAATTGTTTTTTAAATTGGTGAGGCTTAGCCTTGACTTCACTCGATGGTGACTATAATGAGAAAAGAGAAACAATGTCACGTATATGTTTGTGGCATCAATGAGTGGGTACCGATGAGGTTTTATTAGGTAAATCCATTTCTCGGTTACTCCACATGAGAATATCATGTAAGAGAACAAGTTGTGATACCATTAGTTTCCTTATGAAATAGATTTATTCCTAGATGGAACACTATTAAAATAAATGGTTAGAGTGTTCATTAGATTCATGGCCCTACAACTCTATGTTCGGAATATTTGTATATTCCCCTTACTTAATGAATGAATTTCTTGTTCATACGAAGATAAAATGGAGAGTGCACTAACTCTGTTACCCTTGCTAGAAACCATGAAATTATTTGATAGAAAAATAGGGTGCTTCCCCTTAGACATGCTTGGGTTTTGTTGGAATGTGGTGATTGTATGAGGGTTTTAGCTAATAAAAGGAAGAAATTACACATTTTATCAATTTTGTTATCTTGTTGGGTTAAGTGGTTAGGTGGAAAGGGGGAATAGGTGGAATATTCATTAATATCCAATGGGAGATCTTGAAAAATCAAAGAGAATATAATTTTGTACAATATGGGGTATGGTGCTTACCTCAAAAACAACAAATGGTAGCTAGAGGAGGTTGGTACAACTTCTATGGATAGTGGAAGCCTTGGGAGTCTTTTGTTGGCATGTTTATAGGCAAAGTGTGCTTGTCATTGATGGAAATAACAACAACGATGATGGCATGTCTACAGGAAAGAACAACAAGAATGATGACATGATTATTGGAAGAGTGTGCAATCAAAGTTTAGGAGGAATACTGCAGAGTTGAACGTAGAGCGCAAGTGTGCGCGAGGGCCGAGGCTAATTCCATTACCAAATCTCAGGAGAGATAGCGTTCTCAGAAATGCATACGAGACCCAAATTCATCAGGACTCACAAAACCTTTGACACTTAGAAATTATTCCAAGTTAGGAGGATGCACAAGCTCAGGAGGAGGAGCGACAATGGTCGTTGGATCACCAATCCCGAATACCCGATGTCCGTTAGATCAGAGTCCAGTGACCAGAGGATGCGCAGAGGAGAAGTACATATCTGATCCATTGTATCTGAGTGTCGAGGACCAACAACCGTCAGATCTAGTATAACTGCGAAGAGGATAATGGCCGAGAGCCATCCTCCAACTCCACGAAATGCGAAGTCACAATGAGATTTGAGCCATTGGATCTAGAGGACACGTAGCAAGAGATCAGCATTTCATTGACTGAAAATTCAAAGGTAAGAGTTGTAGGAACTCACAATGTCCGAGTTTGCGAGTTAATATAGACCATTAGATCATGGGGAGTTGTGAGTCGTTGATCTAGAGTAGGTTTCGGAAAATCAAAATTCGAAATAAGGGAGGTGAGTAGTCCTCCAACTTCACAAAATGAGAAGTCCCAATAAGATCTGGACCATTAGATCACTAAGGATTGTGGGTTGTTGATCTAGATTATTTTAGATATCGGGAGTTCGAAGAGTCAGGGTTGGCTCACGTTCAAACACCCGACACACAAGGTCGCGATTTGATCACAACCATTGATCAAAGGGAGATCATGGACCGTTGATATGGCATGATGAAGAACGAAGTTCGAGTTCTCAAAGAATGTATCTAGACCGTTGAAATACAGAAGATCATGGACCGTCAATTAGGTAACCTGCGAAGTCATGAAATATCGATTCACGAAGGTGATATCTGGATCGTTGGATCACTGAGAATTGTGACCATTGATCTGAAAGGGACACACGTCAGTAGATTGTCATCTATAGGGAAAATCAAAGGAAGGTTGAATGGTTGGAAAGTTGAGATTTTTGAACCCCGAATACCCGAAGTGATTCTGATCGTCGATCCAAAATGGACATGCGTTGTTGGATCGTGGACTCCGGGTGAAATGCTCTGGGAGCAAGCAAAATTTGAGAATCAAAACTCCTAAAGACCGAAAGGAGAAATCGATCTCGTCCATTGGTTTGGAGGGCCACATGTCACCTGATCATTGATACTAAGGATCATGCATGGACAGAGGAAAGAAAAAGCAAAGGAAAATAGACCAGAGCCATTGATCGAAGGAGCACCATCAAGATCATGAGATCGACGGTCCCATCGTATTACGGGGCCAGAACATGCTCGAACTTAATTTTTCTTGAGCGGGCCACAATCCAAAGCATGGTTTTAGGGAAAGCATGCGTGGAGGCTCATAGTGAATTACGGGGAGAAAAGTGGATTGCCCTCAAATCGCCTATGGATGCACCTGCAATCGCATGGTTACGTGAAGTTCATAGCCCAAGTTCATATCGATAAATGGAGATAACACTCACTAGACCGAGATCGGGAAGAACTTGTTGAATAGGCATTTGGTCACTGCCAAAGGTCATGTGAAGGAAGGGGCTTCGAAGCCAAAGAAGCCAAAGATGACTGATTGTAACTGACACAGAAGACGAAGAGTTTTGATTGTCAGAGAAGCCAAATAATCTCAGGAAAATGACCACTGATGATGAACACATTCAACATAACCGTGAGAGAAGATGAAGAGTTGTTATGATGATGATGTAGAGGACTCAGCGTGTGAAAGACTTGCAGAACAAAGAAGAGGTGTTGATCTTCTCCTCAGCAAGGCTGTGGGCAGGATGAGACGTAGTGAACAACCTGAAGTGTAGAACAATGACACAATGAAGAGCATGAAAAGGTATAGTGTATAGCTGGGACATGGCGCACAGAGAAAAAAAACACAGAAGAACAAAAAGCACAATGTATGTGTGGAGGAAGACAGTAATGCAGGCAGAGCAAAGCAGTGTAGTAGAACAATGATGAGAACTGGTAAGACATTGATAAACACGGTATCACTGTAATAAATTTCAGGAAGCAAAGATTTATATTTCAGGGTTGTAGGGAGGTGCTAGGGAGGACTGTTGTCCTTAGAGTTTCAAGTGGGTGCTTGAACATAGGGAGTTGTAGCTTCCATTTGGTTGCAGCTAGAAAAACTAGGGTGGTAGGGTGGTGCAAGGGAGAACTATTGTTCTCTTTTATATAGGTTGGTTCCTGTGTAACTGTAAGTTGGCAATTTAATCCAGTTGGTGTCGGAACACTCAGGGAGTTGATGCTTCCTTCTAGTTGGTGCTAGAGAAATGAGAGAGTTGGTGCTCTCAGCAAGTTGCTTCTTGTAAAACATAGGTTGTAGCCTCAAGAAGAGTTGGAGCTCAAAAGAATGATAATGTATAGAAAATAAATATTTCTTATCATATCAAGAAGAAGAGGTTTTTCCCTTTATGGATTTCCTCAGGAAATATCTGTCTCTGTATGTTTCATGTGTGTGATTTATGTTGAACATTCTATTTCTTAATTCCCTACTTTATTGTGATTGTCATTGAGTGTTATGTAAAGAGCTTAAAATGGGAACAATTTTTTAATCACAATAACAATTGATTCACCCCCCCTCTCAGTTGTCCAACAATTGGTATCAGAGTTGGTTCCTTTTACCTAAGGGTAGATCCTAGAGCTTAAACATAACTACTCATAGAGGAAATTCAACCAACAAGGCCCCCCTATTAAATGGAACAAACTTTACCTTCTGGAAAGTTAGGATGAGAATCTACATAATGGATTTAGGTGCAAATGTCTGGGATGTGGTAGAGACTGGTTATGTAATTCCAGTTGTACTAGCTTCTAAGGATGACAAGCTAGAATTCAACTTCAATGCTAAGGCTATGAATGCTATTTTGAGTGGGCTTGCAGAAACAAAATTTATAAAAGTTATGCACTTTGAATCTGCCAAAGAAATGTGTGACAGACTCATCAGTAGTTATGAAGGTAATGAGAAGGTAAATGATGCCAAGCTTCAAACCTACAGATTACAGTTTGAACAACTAAATATGAAAGAGGATGAAAGTGTTGGGAAGTACTTTCTGAGAGTTGAAGAACAAGTAAATGCAATGATAGGACTTGGTGAAAAAATTGAGGATGTCGCTTTAGTTCAAAAAAATTTGAGATCTTTGCTAGATAGGTTCAACCCAAAGGTCTCTACTATAGAAGAACTTAAAGATATAAAATATCTATCTATTGACCAACTCCTAGGAACTCTGATTTATTATGAAATGAGGATAGGTAAAGATAAACCCTCCTCTAGAGAAGCATCACTTATATAATATAAGAATGAGGATTCTGAGCCTGATGAAATTGAAGAAACATTTCTGAGAAGACTAAAGAAAGGATCAGGCAAGTACCAAGGCAAATTTCTCTTCAAATGTTTTAACTGTGGAAAGATAGGTCACTTTGCATCTAAGTGTCCACACAAGAAACAAGATCAGAATTCTGAAGGTGAAAAGAAGTACGAACCCAAGAGATTTGGTAAAAAGAAAAGTCTATGTGTAAACAATGATGACTCTTCAGAAGACACAGATAGTGACTCTTACTGTGAAGATATTATTAATGACTTTATGCTTATGGCCAAAGAGGATTATGATAATAAAGGCACATGTAGTGATGTTGACAGTGAATAAGTTGTGGTTGACTTGGAAGGAGAACTAATCAGAGCTCTATAAGAAATTGCTAGACTCAGATATAAGAAGAAAAAGAGAAAAACAATTGTTGATACAGTTAGAGAAAGACAATAAAGGACCTGATGAAGACTTTTCCCTACTAAAGGTGGAATTAGAAGAGGCAAAGAAAATAGAGGACATTCTGAAATATCAGCTATCATAAAAGAAGGCAAGATGTGAAGCCTTCGAAGAAGAGGTAATAAAAACCAGAAAAGAGATGGAGAATTTTAAAACATGGTATCTCCAAAATCTTCCAAGCTTTAAAGCCACAATAGAACTTAACGACATTCTGAGCAAACATAGATCTCCTTTGTTGAAGACTGGTTTAGGTTATGTAAATGGTTCAAGCAACAAACAACCAGAAAGAAAAGAGCTAGAAATATGATCAAGTTCCAAGTTAGCAGACATTCAGACCATGAGAGTACTCTGTCACCAAAATCTAATAAAGACAAGATGATCCCTGATAAAAAACAAAGAGATAAGAAGATGGAGCAACAAATGTCAAGAAGAAGGCCATCCTTTAGATACCAAAATTTCTTCTATGGCTATTGTTTTTAATGTTCTAATTTTGGTCATAAGATTGCAAATTGTCAAATTAAGTTTAAAGACATGCATTTGGGTAGGTCAAGAAATAAGCAATCTTTACAACATAGAACTAAGTAGCCAATGAATAGACAACATATCACCAATCACTTTGACCTACTGAACAATGAGCTCGAATGTTATAACTGTCATAACTTCGGTCACAAAGCTGCAAAATGCCATCTGAAGAAGTACAAGGCAGATCCAAGGATAAATCCTTTAGCTAGAAATGCCAGCACATAGAAAAATAAAGATAGTGAAAAATGTGGTCTAGTACTTTCAACTCAAAAACAAAAAGACCCCTGGTATATAGAAAGTGGATGTTCCAACCACATGACTAGAGACAAGGATAAGTTTTTGTCTATAAGTAAAAGAAAAACAAGAAATGTAACCTTTGGGAATGATGAACCAGGTAAAATCAAGGGTAAAGGGATGGCAAGTTTGATTAATGGTAAAGGAAAATCCCAGGATGTTCTACTTGTAGATGGGATGAAACATAATTTTCTCAGTGTAAGTCAAATGTGTGATAGAGAATGTGAAGTGGTGCTCGCTTCCAAGGATTGTAAGATAAAATTTGTAAATTCAAGTCAAGTGGTCATTAAAGGCATAAGGACAGAAAATAACGTCTATGTGCTGAAAGAAGATAAAGAAGAGTTTCATCTAAGAAAACATGATGAAAGATGGTTATGGCATAGGAGACTTGGAAATCTAAACTTTGACCACTTAATCAAGCTCAAAAATCTTGAGGCAGTAAAAGATCTTCCAAGAATATCAAAGCCATAAGACTCTGTGTGTAAACCCTGCCAAGTAGTAAAGCTAACTAGGACACAGTTTAAATCCAAGATCTCTTCTTCAACATAGAAACCACTCCAATTAGTTCATATGGATTTATGTGGACCATCAATACAAGAAGGCACATAGAAGGAAAAATACTTTATGATGATCATTGATGATTACTCCAGACTTACTTGGGTTTCTTTTCTCAAAGAAAAAACTGAAGCATTTGAGAAATTTAAAATATTTAAGGATTTAACTGAGAATCAAACAAACAAGAGGTTAAAGGCAGTAAGATTAGACATACGCGGAAAATTTATGTCAAGTGATTTCAAGGAATTCTGTGATAAACATGGGATCAAGAGAGAATACACAATCCCAAGAACTCCACAACAAAATGGAGTAGTTGAGAGGCAAAACAGAGCAGCTCAACAAATGGCCAGGTCAATGATGAATGAGAAGAACATTGGTCAAACTTACTAGGTAGAAGAAATACACACAACAGTCCATATTCTCAACAAAGCCCACCTCATACCACATAGTAACACGACACCATATGAATTGTGGTATGGAAGACCTGCTTCAATCAAACACTTAAAAGTCTTTGGGAGTAAGTGCTACATAGAGAATAATAATGAAAACCTTGGAAAGTATGATGACAGGTCTGATGAAGGCATATTCTTAGGATATGATACCAATAGTAAAGGATATAGATGTTTTAATAAAATATTTCATAAATTAGTTGATTGCATTGATTTAAAGGTTGATGAAGGAGTTCCAATAAGAGAGGTGAGAAATATTGAGTCTAATACAGAGGACACAACTAAAAATGAAGATGAACAGGTCCAAGAATCATATGGAGAAGAGACACCCAAACAAGAAGAGTCAGGGAAACAATCAACATCAAATCCTTCCTCCAGAATTACTCAAAAGAATCATCCTGAAATTCAGATAATTGGTGAGAAAGACAAAGGTGTACAAATGAGGAGAAGGATAATCAAAGACACCGAGCAATCAATATATCCCTCATATCCATGGTGGAACCCAAGAACTTTAATGAAG
>JZKD02S2218645.1:10405-21989 GCA_000966675.3 Picea glauca
ATATATCAAAACAAAGGGTAATGATTTTCTCATTGTGTTGGTCTATGTAGATGACATCATCTTCAGAAGCAATAATGCTTCATTGGTACAATGGTTTTCTTCTGCCATGCAGTCTTAATTTGAAATGTCTATGATAGGGGAACTGCCATTTTTTCTTGGTCTGCAAATTACTTAGAGGTTTGATGGATTATTTATTTCTCATGAGAAATATCTAAGAGATATGTCGAAAAGGTTTCAAATGGAAGATTCCACACCTATGAGCACACCTATGGTCACTGGATGCAAGTTAAGAAAGGATGATGACTTAACTGATGTTGATCAGAGTTCATATAAGTCTATGATAGGCAGCCTATTGTACATCACAACATCACGTCCAAACATAATGCATGTTGTTGGAATGGTAGGAAGGTATCAGGATGCACCTAAACATAGTCATTTGTTAGCTGTCAAAAGAATATTCAGATACTTGAAAGGAACAATGGACTATGGCCTATGGTATCCCAAGAATCAAAATTTTCAACTATCAGTCTATTCAGATGTTGATTGGGCTAACTAAGTGGTTGAAAGGAAAAGCACGAGTGGAGGTGAATTCTTCTTAGGAGATTCCCTTGTATCATGGTTGAGCAAGAAGAAATGTTCCATTTCCGTATCGAATACAAAAGTTGAGTACATTGCAGCCACCACTTGTTGTACCCAAGTATTATGGATGATTCAAAGACTTGCAGACTTGGAGGTAAAATATACAACACCGATCCCAATTCATTGTGAAAATACTAGTGCAATCAGTGTGTCAAAGAATCCTGTATTTCACTCCAAGACCAAGCATATACCCATCAAGTATCACTTCTTGAGGGAACAAGTGACCAACATAGTTGTTTCTTTTCATTATATTCCATCCAAATATTAGATTGTTGATATCTTCAATAAACCGCTTGCAAAAGCTCAGTTTGAGTATTTACGCCAGAAGTTGTGCGTGACCCCATTACCAACCTAAGAAATTCCATCTTGTTAGGGGGAGTATGTGTTGGTTGAATATATGATACCTTCGAAAAATACTGCAACAACTCAAGGGGAGCCTATTTTATTTGACATTGATGTCAAAGGGGGAGAAAAGTTGATGCTACAGTTGGAGGTCTAAGTAGAATAGTGCAACCTTTCAGGGTTGCCATCAATGCCAAAGGGGGATTTTGTTGGCATGTTTACAGGAAGACTGTTCTTGTCATTGATGGGAAGAACAAAAATGACGATGGCATGTCTATAGGAAAGAAAAACAACAACAATGGCATGATTACGAGCAGAGTATGCAATCAAAGCTCAGGAGGAATAGAGCAGAGTTGCACGCAGAGCGCAAGTGTGCGTCAGGGATGAGGTTAATTATATTACCAAAGATTAGGAGAGATAACGTTCTCAGAAATGCAGACGAGACCCAAAGTCATCAAGACTCACAAAACCTTTGACACTTAGAAATTCTTCCAAGTCGGGAGGATGCGCAAGATCAGGAGGACAAGCGACAATGGTCATTGGATCGCCAATCCCGAATACCTGATGTCCATTGGATCAGAGTCCAATGACTAGAGGAAGCACAGAGGAGAAGTACATATATGCTCCATTGGATCTGAGTGCCAAGGACCAAATGGCCATCGAATCCAGTATAACTACGAAGAGGATAGTGGATGAGAGCCATCCTCCAACTCCACGAAATGTGAAGTTGTGATGAGATCTGATTCATTGGATGCATAGGACATGTGGTGAGAGATCAAAATTTCATTGAATGAAAATTCAAAGGTGAGAGTTGAAGGAACTCACGATGTTTGAGTTCACGATTTGATCTAGACCGTTAGATCATGGGGAGTTGTGAGTCGTTGATCTAGAGCAGGTTTTGAAAAATTGGAAGTTGGAAGAAGGGAGGTGAGTAGTCCTCAAACTTCATGAAACGTGAAGTCTTGATAAGATCTGGACCGTTAGATAATTGAGGATCGTGGGTTGTTGGTCTAGATTATTTTGGATATCGAGAATTGTAAGAGTTAGGGTTGGCTCACGTTCAAACACTCGACACGTGAGGTCATGATTTGATCACATCCAACGATCAAAGGGAGAGCGTGGATCATTGATTTGGCACGACGAAGAACAAAGTCCGAGTTCTCGAAGAAGAGACCTAGACCATTTAAATATGGAAGATTGTGGACCGTCGATTAGGCAACCTCTGAAATGCGAAGTCGTGAAATCCCGATTCACAAAGGTGAGATCTGGACCGTCGGATCACTGAGGATCATGACCGTTGATATGAAAGGGACACACGTTAGTGGATTGTCAGCTCTGGGGAAAAGAAAAGGAAGTTTGAAAGGTTGGAAAGTTTATACTTTTGAACCTCGAATACCTGAAGGGATTGTGACCATCGATCCAAAATGGACACGCATTGTTGGATCATGGACTCCAGGTGAAATGCTCCGGGAGCAAGCGAAATTTGAGAATCAAAACTCCCGAAGCCTGAAAGGCGAAATCGATCTCATCTGTTGGTTTGGAGGGCCACATGTTACATGATCATTGAGACTAAGGATCGTGCGTGGACAAAGGAAAGAAAAAGAAAAGGAAGATAGATCAGAGCCATTGATTGAAGGAGCGTCGTCAAGATTGTGAGATCGATGATCCCATCTCATTGCGGGGCCAGAACATGCTCGGGCCTTAATTTTTCTTGAGTGGGACACAATCGAAACCATGGTTTTAGGGAAAGGACGCATGGAGGCTCATAGTGAATTGTGGGGTGAAAAGCGGGTTGCACTCAAACTACCTAAGGATGCGCCCGCAATCGCATGGTCATGTGAAGTTCATAGCCCAAGGTCATATCGATAAATGGAGCTAGAACTTGCTAGACCGATATCGGGAAGCACCTATTGAATAGGCGTTTGGTCACCGCTGGAGGTCACGTGAAGGAAGGGGCTTAGAAGCCAAAGAAGCCAAAGATGATTTAGTGTTTTTGTTACTGATTTTATACATGGTATCAGAGCAAGTGCTCTGAGTTATAGTGAGGAATGTTATTTTGGCAGAGTTTGAAGGGGGAAACTTGGTTGTTTGTTTTCTATTGGAAAATGGATAAGAATATGAATGATTTAATCATATATGAGGATTGGTTGGAATGGATTTCCAACTACTTGTAATGGAAAGTCAAAATGTTAGCTATTCTCAGGGAAAACAAAATTTGGAGCTTTGTCATCCCTGTAGTAGTTGTTCCCATAGCAGACCCTATTTATTTGGATGTTCATGAGGGAAAGGAAGCCAAAGATCAGAGGCTTATTTTGGATGGAGTGAAGGACTCACTTATCCCACACTTAGCTGAGAAGAAGACAACTTATAAGATGTGGGAGAAACTAAAAAACGTGTATGAGGCGAAGAATGAGAATCAAAAGATGGCCTTAAAGGAAAAGATGCATGATACTAAGATGGATAAGGGTGAGAGTGTGGATTATTATCTGACTCGAGTAACACAGGTGAAATATGAGTTGGTTGCAATTGGGGAAGCATTTCAGATTCAAATTTGGTGATGATAGCCTTGAAAGGATTCAACAAGGAATGAGAAGTCTTCGTGAAGTGTCTGGTGGGTCAGGAACATTTACCATAATGGAGCATATTGTGGGATGATTTCACTCAGGAGGAGATCCAAGAAGGATCTCAAAGTAGTGGATATAAGGGATATGAAGCTAATGAAGAGAATCTTTCTCTTACAACAAAGAGAAAAACTAAGAAGCATGGGAGTTCTGGGAAATACTTGAGCAAAGTCAAATGTTTCATTTGAAACAAGTATGGCCACCTTGAATCCCATTTTATGGAGAGGAAGAAGAATATCAAGGATAAGGAAGGGCCAGTTGCAGCGGCACCAACAAAAGTAGAGGACTTTGTGGACAAGTTTGAGAAGGAATTCTCATTGTTTTTTCTCGTGTCAAGTGTCAGGAGTACTGGATTTGGGAGTGATAGTATATGGATCATTGGCAGTGGAGCCTCATGTCATATGAAAGGAATATGGTGTGTATTCGTCATTATCACAGAGACAGGTCCAGACCGACTAGTTGAAAGTGAGAGGGGAATGGAACGAGAGGTATGTGGAGTTGGAAGGGTCAAATTATAGCTCGAGTTTGGACAACTCCTATAGGTTGATGGATTTTTGTTTATACCAGGGCTAAGGGTTAACCTTCTCTCGGTGCAAGCCTTGGGATATGTTGGATATGCAAAATTGTTCAAGGTTGGACATGTCTTTATCTATATAGAGGGAGTAGATCCGGTTGAGCCACAGTTGATTGGTGATCATTTTGATAGGTTGTACATTGTGTGAGGACAACCTACAGTTGGAGATTTAGAGTTAGATGAGGAGCAGGGGGCTCCTGAGAATGTAGTGGGCCCAAGGATTCAATATCGATATCTTAGGGAAGATAGGGAGTCTCTTTTGAGAACCGACAGGAGGCTGATCTAGTGTGAATGGACAAAAGCCTCGGGTGGAGTGGATTCTCCTAGGAGCTCAGGGTTCAGAGTGGTTTCTAGGAGGAGGTATTCAAGCTCAAATTCAGTGTAGGTTTTGAGGTTGGTTCCAGGTTTAGAGGGAGCTCCTATTGCAAACAATGTGATGGACTCGAGGACAATACCAGGTGATGGTGATGGCAGTGTGTACCACCCTCGCTAAGAGGGAGTGTTAACTTTTATAGCTCTAGAGGTACTCCACATGTTTTGTCTTGTATGTGGAAGTGACCTTTCATTTTCACTACTAGGAACTTGACTTTGTAATAGGTGTTTTATAAAGTTGTAATAAAGTGACTCTTTTATTAAAGTTACTTTTGGTAAAAGTGACCTTCTAATATATTATTAAAGTGCACTTATGTCATAAAGTGAAAAATACTTTAGTAAATTTAAGTGATTTATTTTGGCGGGAATGAATCTTGTCCCTTGATATTGGAAAGGAAATATTAGATCTTGGCCATTGGATTTAGGGATGGGGAAGGTGAAAATTCATTTTTTGTTATAAGAGTAAGCCTAGGGTAGTGTGCAAGACAAGATAAAAGAGTTTTGAGAGAGATATTGGAAGAAAGTGTAGGTATCAATTGTTGGCACCGATTTCAAGAGATCTTGGGCACAAATTCCAAGGGGATATTTTTGTTTAGAAGTTGTTGAAGTTTACTGTAGGGTTAGAGGTTGTACTGTACGGATCTGTATAGGTCGTACAATAGGAAGTGGGAACGAAAATCGAGGTTGTATTTGGCATGGTTTTCGAGGAATCTTGTGGGTTTTTGTTGTTGGAAGATAGTTGTACAGAGCAGGACTATACAACAGTAGATTGGCACAGTTTTCAAGGTATTGATTTTTGGCAGGGTCATACAACAGTATGGATTTTTGGGCACGGGTTTCTAGGAAAAAATTACGGGACAATTTTGGGTGTCTACAACTTCTCTCTTGCTTCCATGCATTACTATTATAGATTTTAATTCTTCCTGAATATGATAATAAATATCTCTTGGTGGTTTTCCCCAAACTGCGGTTTTCCTTGGCTGGTTGCCAAAATATGGGTGTGCACTTATGTTTTGTAACTCTTGTTTATTGTTATTTTCAACTGAAATTTACTTAATAATGTGTGTTTCCTCTTATGATATAGATGAATGTGGGTGATTACATATCAAAGTTCATTTAAGACAAAAATATGTGTTTGTTAAGTGTTTGACAAAATTCCTATATGAGTTAGTGCTTTTATTACTGATTTTCTACATCATGTGTTGTGTCACACTAAGACAAATTTTCAAGGCTTGCAATAAAATGTGATTTTACAAGTTTTTAAGGCCACAACAAGAACAATTTTCTCAAAAGGGGTCTGAACAAAGGATTAAAATAAAATTTTAAGACTTGATGGGATCTTTGAAGAGTGTCAAGGACTTATTGAACTTGAAATTTTTTCTAATTCATTTTCTTATCTCAAAGATAATTTTATTGAGGTTAAAAATCCTACATAAGGAGGGGCCCCAATCCTTTTTTTCCTTCTTCAAATGAGAAAGATAAAAAGGTATGGTTAAGTTTTTTCTTTCTCAACACCTACCAAAGAAATTTTTCTCTGGTAGGCATAATGGAAACCATAGTGCACTATACCATTGATGTAGTGCACAAAATTGTTTTAGCATATAACCAATGAATTTCTTTAGGATATTGTATAATTTTTGACACTATATTGAATACAAAGAAAATGTCTAACCTTGTGTGTGTTAAATAAACTAGACTTCCAACAAGTTGCCTATGATAATGTAACATCCAAAGGGGAATTCAAAGAGTCAAAAGAAGGTATCCAAAGGTCTCAAATATTTGGAAGGCCATTAGAAGTCCTTGATAAATAGAGTTTTGTACTCTAGGGAAAGTGGATTTTTTCTTTAGCACTGCAAAAAAAAATCATGTTAATGGAGAAGCCATCTGCACTGGAAAAAATTCTATAGGAGATATCTTATGTTCTTGTGGAATCATATGTATATTGCTCTCTTTGTTTTCATGATATGTTGGAAAAGGTTTTATTCTCTATTGTTGTAGACTATTTTTAAGCATTTAGTGTCATGTCCCACTTTTTCTATATAATTTTAGCTAACATTCAGTATCAAGCTAGAGATTGCAACTTTGATTGAAAGTTTTACTCAATCTACTACAGGTGGTTATACGGTTTATGAAATATGATTGGCTATGAACTTATTCCAACCCATTCTATTGCATTTATCTTTTAAAGCTCATATTTTTATTTTCTCTTGCTATATTAGATTCAGTGCATGCATATGTGTTTGCATTCTCCACTTTCCATTTTTTCATTTATTTTTAGAAATCATATTTTTTAAAATCATAAACTATTAAAGGTAGCCAACTCATAATTTGAAGGGTTCCTTATTCCAAATGGCGTGAATTTTAACTAATACTTCTCCATGGGGTGACCCTCTGATGTTGATAGTGGGACATTTTCCCCTTGTCAATATGAAACAATAGCAAAAAAGAACCTAGTAAGTTGTAATTACATACTTTATTATTGTTATATATTGCATTTATTAGTTTTGTTGTACTCACTTTTCTTATTCATAAAATATTAATAAAATAACTCACATCATTTCTAAAGACTATAACAAAAAAGGAGAGATGGCACTTAGACATGATTACTTATATTTGTGCAAAAGGGAGAAAGTTCTAGGGGTATTAATCATAGTAGTTCTAAGCATGTTAGCCATGGTATGATTCATTCAATATTTTTCAAGGAAATTTAAAATGTAATTCACCCAACATATCTAATACATTTTCATGGCACCTATTCATTCTATGACCTGCATTGCATATCAATGTTTGAGCACAGATCATGGAGGTGAGACCGAACAAAGAAATCATTTTTTTGTCATCAATGAAATATAGGGAAAATGCATTTAATTATGATGAAAGTATACAAGTTATTGATGAAGGAAATATTTTAAAAGCTGGCAGTGTTATGATTTTCCATAATGAAATTTTTTGACATAGTCATGAGGGAATGTTTTAAAGAATACAACAAAAAATTGGAAAAAATAAGTAGTGTTAATGGGTAGAGACAATTACAACATTTTTATATAAGGTTCCCAAATTTACGTTTTGATGATAAACATGTCATTCACAAATTCCAGTAATTATCAAGAGAATGAGAGAGATACCATATTAGGTGAAACATGTTCAAATTATTCTTCTATGTACTCACTCATGCTTTTAGTCCTTTGCCTTTTATATTTCATTATATATTGTCATTGAAAATTATAARTGGCTTTATATTCTATTGCTTTGAAAAWWTTTAGTAAGAACATCTTAGTGCTCACTGATAAAGGCAAAGACKAGAAAAAACACCAACAAATGTTGACAAAAATCCATATTTAAAAATATCCTAAAAAATKCAAAGAGGCCCATGTTATAGCAAGATTTTCCTCACCCCATGCATTCTTGCACAAAAGGCCTTTTTCCATTTCCCTATGCAAACTTGAAGTCCCTTTTTGCAAATMCYAGAGATAAAAATATATTTTTTTCTACATATACACACCTTGCCTACTATACAACATGTGTATACACAAATTGTACCAATACAACCCACGCACATYAGGAAATGTGCCCAAAATTTAAAAATAATGTATGGTTTCCATGTCAAGTCAYGAGATCAATGATCCTTGGCCTTCCATATACTGGAAACGTTTCAAATCGACCTTTCAATTCCATTTGAAGKCTATAAAAGGGCCAAATTCGAGTTATGGAAAGAGGAGAAAGAMTTCAACTTTGAGAGAAAAGTTACTCTGGAGAAATCATTCACTTCACATTGAGTCTACRTCCCTTTTTCCTTTAAKTCTGAACACATTATTCAACCGCCAAGCTCTTTCCTTACTGATTGAGAACTCCATTGTCTTTCTTATATGAGATTTCCTTTGGTGGAGGATTGAAGTGGTGGAGGCCCATCTGGAAGGAAGCTAGTTTCTCGGTTCTGAACCGTGCCGACACGGAAGTCTGCAACTCATTCACTTATGTTGATTATATATTAATAGAAATGCTCTTTTCTCATCCAATTAATATCTTGCAAATATTTGAATTATTATTCTATGGGCGTATTTTTTATGAATGTTTATGGATTATGCTATTGAATGTGATAACATCATATATTATCACCATATGCTTGCGTTGCTTGGGTGTTGAGGACTAGTTGCAGGTATATTGCTTTGAGTCAAGTGCTCAACGGTGGACTTTATTGAACGTCTGGATGAAGTAGGCCTATTATCTTGTCTTTTTAGAATATTTGTTTATATAACATACTTGAGAATAGAGTTGATATCTCCAGTCATTTTCGTCTGTTGTGGTTTAAACCCCTAGCCATAGAAAGATTTTCCCCGTAACAGAATTGGCGACCATACTAGGGATTGAATCTTCTTTTTCGGGTTTTGGAGTGTTTTTCTTCTTAGATTTCTCTCATTCAAATTGAATTTCTTGTCGTATGATTACTTGACAACCTCTGTTTACTCTGGGTCTGAGTCTTTTAGCCTTCTCCTTAGCCTAGCTTTTTTTTGACACATATACGCGGGTTTTTGCTTGACAGTCGCATACATACACGTGTTGTACTTCTGCAAGTTGCGTACATACGCGCTTTTCCATTGAACAGTCACGTACATCAACCTTTGTTGC
Source organism: Picea glauca (assembly GCA_000966675.3). Taxonomy (NCBI): domain Eukaryota; kingdom Viridiplantae; phylum Streptophyta; class Pinopsida; order Pinales; family Pinaceae; genus Picea; species Picea glauca. Next base: position 19,580 of record JZKD02S2218645.1, read on the forward strand.
TTGATTGCTGGGTTTGGTGGTTGCTGGGTAAGTTTTGATGTTTGTTGAGTCTTTTTGGATCTCTGTGATGACTGTTAAGTGTGTGTGGAATGACAAGAAACCTATCTTTGGTTGAATTTTTGGGCGGTGCCTTTCTCATCATATTTTAATTTTGATTGTCCTTGCACCTTGGACTGGGTGTTTTTCTCCTTTATATCCTACTTGCGTTGCCTTTGTCTATACATAGTAGAGTCTTTATATCAAGTTTTTGTTCAGTCCTTTCATTTTCATTTTTCTTATATTGAAAATACAAAAATATTAGGCATTTAACATTGACTGACATTTTGATCTCTTGAGTCTTTGCCATTTATATTAGTGCATGTAAAGAAAGATTGCTTTTTTATTTAGAATTGCATTTTTAAGAAGCATATCATTCATTGGAAATTGAAGTTAGGACTTTGCATTGTATTCATATTCATTTATTTTACTTGCTGAGTAATAAAATCACTAGTTTTACGACCGCACCTTTTGAGTAAGCAAGGCCATTAAAATTAACACTATAATTTAAAATTGATTAGTAACGATTTTATTTTCTAGGGTGCACAAACTATCTTTGGATTTAGTGCCTTGGAATAGGATTTTGTGAGTAAACTTCTCCAAGGCTATTAAATCAACATATGTGTCTGACTAAGGGAGTGGAGAAACCCATTGTATAATAGATAATATCAGGAGGCTCCACTTACACCGGAGTTAAGCATGAGGTCGTGTTGTAAATTCGAACCTTGTACAATATCTAATGTAAACAAATATTCAGAAAAAGAACATAAATGATACAATGGCAAATAAAAACATTACACAGAGATTTTTCCCCTGGAAACCCAAACCGGGAAAACCAACATATTATATATTATTCATCATGTTACAATGTTTACAATACAAAATACATATAGGAGCTAGCGACATCCAAAACCCTAACCCAATGAACTGGATTAGTCCAAAAACCTAATTCCTTAACCGAAAATAGAAAACCATCGGCAAAGAAACCATGTGCCGAAAAACCACCTAAATATAATGCGATCCTGAAAAATGTGGTCCCGATGCCGATTTTTTTTTTTGGGGTCGTTGCCACCGAATAACCGCGCGGGGGGCTTCGCCCCCCTGCGTGCCCGACAAAGAATATAACACATACCCAACATTCTCCCACTTATTTTTTTCTTTGCATACAGGGGGTTACAGAGTTACATAGTCAACAATCTAGGGAAACAATGCCCATGGATCCTCTACACCAAGAGAACTTCTCAGTGCTCATAGATTTTGTTAATGAGTCTGCAACATTCTTCAAAGTGTCCACCTTCATTAGTGATACTTTATTTTCTTGAATCATGTCTCTCACAAAGTGATATTTAACATCAATGTGCTTTGTCTTTGAATGATAAGCAAAGTTCTTCGCCAAAACAATTGCACTCTGGATGTCACACTCTATCCTTACAACTTCCTGTACCAACCCAATACTCGAACACAATATTTGTAACCATAATGATTCCTTACTTGCATGAGTGGCTTCCATGTATTCATCTTCTGCAGTTGAAAGTGCCACTACAACCTATCTTTTTCTCATCCAACTTATTGCTCCTCCAAACAGGTTAAACACATACCCTCTTGCAGATCTCCTACGATCCAAATCTCCAGCCCAGTCTGCATCCACAAAGCCATGTATATCCACCCCTCTGTCCAATCTCGGTCTTCCTTCGTAGCACAATCCATAGCTAGTAGTTTCATGCAAATACCTGAAAACCCTTTTTACTGTTGTCCAATGCTCCTTCCCTGGTTTTGACATATACCTGCTCAAAACTCTCACTGCATGTGCAATGTCTGGTCTAGTACAAACCATTGCATACATAAAACTTCCAACTGCACTCGCATATGGAGCACAAGACATGTCCTCCACCTCTTCATGTGTCTTGGGACACTAATCCGCAGATAACTTTACACCAACAGGAATAGGAACCTTGACCAATTTACATTCCTACCTATTAAACCTATGCAATATTGTCTTGACATATTTTCTCTGATTTAACCAAAGTTTCCTCCTTTTTCGATCTCTTTTAATTTCCATGCCCAAAATGAAATTTGAAGCACCAAGATCCTTCATGTCAAATTTAGATCAGGACAACTGATTTTTCACATCCTGGATAATCTCCTTGTTGTTTCCTTTAAGCAACATGTCATCCAGATACAAGACTAAATAAATCAAATGATCACCAATTAAATTGAAGTACACACAATGATCCTATTTGCTTCTTGTGAAGCCAAGTTCCAATATATAAGTATCAAATTTTTGATACCACATCATTGGTGATTGTTTTAAACCATACAGGGACTTTTTCATCTTGCATACCAGTTCCTTCTTTCCTTTCACAACATAACCTTT
>JZKD02S2218645.1:21999-38813 GCA_000966675.3 Picea glauca
TATGAAGGTTTTTTTGTGGATGTATTCATCCTTAATCCGGACTTGGTGGTATCCAGACCTTAAGTCGATATTCAAGAAGATGGAAGCACCTCCCAATTGGTCGAACAAGTCATCGATTATTAGTAAGGGGTACTTGTTCTTTATGGTTGTCTTATTGAGTTGTCTGTAATCTATGCATAGTCGAAGTGTTCCATATTTATTTTTCACAAACAAGATGGGTGCTCCCCATGGGGATACACTGGGTCGGATGTAGCCTTTGTCCATCATCTCCTTTAGTTGTAGCTTGATCTCAACCAACTCTGGCGTGCTTATCCTATATGGTGTTCTAGATGCTGGTACCACTCCCGATGTAAGTTCTATCGAGAAGTCAATATCCCTTCTTGGAGGTAGACCTGGTAATTATTCTGGGAACACGTCCTTGTATTATATTAATATGGGGTGATCCTCTATGTTTTGTTTGTCGTCCTCAACAGAGTCCAACACTTGTATGAAATATAAGGAGCACCCCTTTCTACAATACTTTTTCATTTGAAGGGATGATATTTGACTCACTGAGACATGCTTCTGAATCCCTTGGAGGGTTGTCTTTCTCCCTTCTTCATTTACACATTCTAAAGTTTTATGATAACAATCCAATTTAGTTTTGTAAGAATCCAACCAATCCATACCAATCAACAAGTCATAGGATCCCAGGGGAAGTATGTTAAGGGTCACTTGGGTGGGCAATCCACCGATGATGAGTTAACGGGATGGTATGACCTATGTCCCTTTTATTTTGGTCTCAGTGGATAATTGCCCCAACCATGGCTTAACATGTCTAATTGGTTGCAGGTTACACTTATCAACATTCTGAGGGGCCACATAACTCAAATTAGAACCTAGGTTAATTAAAATAGAAACTAGTTGGTTGGTGATCATACCTTCCAACTCCACTATTGAAGCTTGGTGGTCGGCTTGATTATTNTCAAATTTGTTCTGGTTGATGGTTTTCTACAAAATGGTCTTGAGAGACTTGTTGACTACTTCTACCTGTCCATTTTCTTTGGGGTAGTAAGTGGAAGAATTACCATTCTTAAGCCCTAGCTTGGATTCTATGTCTTCCATAATTTCATTTTAAAAGTGACTACCATGATCAATGACAATCTCACTCAGGATTCCAAACCTGAAAATAATTTGATTGTATACGAAGAAGGCGATAGTCTTCTCATTGAACTTAGATGTTGTAACACACCCATGATGGAGAATAGAAAAAAAAAACTTTCGTCCTCCTTATAGGAACAAATTCTCTTTCTCTTTGCGGGTTCTAATTTGGAAAGTCCAGGACTCAGCTCGAGCCTCCGGTCAAGATTATCTAAGTCTAAATCAATCGAGAGTTTGTAACCATGATAGTCTCACATATAAATCAAACACAGGCGCTTTCGCCCTCTGTTGCAGATCTTATGATACCCATGACCTTCTTCTTCACGCTTCAACGAAGTCTCGGAGTTGGCGTTAGCCCCTTTTCTCTTGGCCTCTCCTCAGATGTAACCTTGGAAATGACCACGCGATTGCGGGCTCATCCACAAGCAATTTGGGGTCAAACTAATTTTGGGCCCACAATCCTCCTCAAGTCTCCACGTTTCCTCCTGACGAAACCACGATTTGAATTGCGGCCCGCCCTTGATATTTTAAACTTTGCATAAATCTTGTCCCTGCAATGCTACAGGATCATCGATCTCGCAATCTTGACGATATTGTTTGAATCAATGATTCAGATCTGCGCCTCTCAAATCTATGGGCCAAATCTTTCCCTCCTAGATCAACGACTATGATCTCTTCGCAATTCCGAACTTTGGGGTTTTGAAATCTCAAACCCTACTTCTTCCGTACTTCAAACTTCTGGAGCTGATGACCTGTAGACAATTGTCCTGCTCGTTCAAAGGTATTTCTTCCACTTCGGGTGTTTGACCATTTAAACCAAATCAATGGTCCTCCAACCCTTTTCTCGATCAACGGTTGAGATCTCCTTCGGGTTTCAAGCTTCTAAGATCTCAAATATAAAACCTTTTCTGCAATGAATTTTATCCAAAGGCCACGATCCTCTGACGCGTGTCCTACTGATCTGACAAACGAGGATTACTTTGGGTCTTCACCCAAAGCTCACAGATTTGTGCCACGTGTCCTCTGAATCCAACGGCTATGAATCACTTCGGGACTTTACCCAGAGTTCACGGATTTGCACCACGTTTCCTCTGAATCCAACGGCTATGAATCACTTTGGGACTTTACCCAGAGTTCACGGATTCACGCCATGTCTCCCTTAGATCTGTCGGTCTAGGTTCACTTCGGGTCTTCGAGCCTCGGGTGTTTCAACACTTTGACCTGGCCTTCCTCTAGATATTCCAACCTGTCGACACATGCTCTCCTGGATATAACGGTCCAGATTTTCTCCAGCCCTTCGGATTTCCGTGCTTTGGGAATCTCAAGTTTCAAACTTGCCTCCTCCTAGACTCACAGTATCTGACGGTTCAGATCCACTCTAGTGATCTGATGCTTAAAGTTTACCTCGAACAATCTGATGGTTCAGATCTGTTCCTGCGATCGTACGACTGAGATTCTACTTCAAGTTTCTAGCTCTTCGGGCTTCAGAAACTTCGAGTCTCAAACCTTTACAAGTTCTCTCTCCTATGCATGCAATCATTAAGACGCGTGCATCTTCCTCAGATCCGTCGGCTGTCAATCATTTTCACTATGATCCAATGACCACTATCGCTCCTATTAGTCTTCAAATGTTTTAAACCCTTGTTCCACCTATGATTCCTACTCTTGGATCTCGTCAACACTTGTGATAAGTGCTATCCCTTTTGAGCTTGATCCTTAAAGGATTTCAATTTCCCACGCACTCCTTGCATTTAGGGATTTCGATAACTCTATTCCAAGGATTTCCTAAAAGGAAATTCTTCTCGCCCTCCTGGCATTCCTCTGCTCTGGTTCTTCGACGCTTGGTCGCTTCTTGATGTCGATCAACAACTCACAACAATTAGACATCTCAGAGCTTCAATCTCCAAGGTTCCTAGACTACTGGTCTAAAGGAAACACCTTCCCAACTTGCAGGGATTTAAGATCTAAGTCAAGGGAAGGTAACTTGTGGGTTTACCATGACGGTAACTATGCCAAGAGGCTTGCTCCGACTCTAGAACGGTGATGTAGCTCCCTGGGAGAGTGCCTTTGAGTGAATAAACATGAACGTATGGGAAAATCAACCAGACATAAAGGTTCTCAAGGGAATGAACACATATTCATAACTTAATCATTTAACACATAGAAAGAACCCTTTATAGACATATAAATACTTAGATACATCCATTACTTACAATTCAAAGCATAAGGCAAGGAAAACACTTATCAGAACCATATAGTGTGATGAAACTACTGAAAGGGGTGCTCGTTTCCACCCAACCATAGGCTCAGTCACTCCCAATGGATTTATCACTGGCCACCCATGAGCTTAAGCCACGATACTTTGAGATTCAATATCTTACTTACATCTCAACGGAAGGTAGGGATGAAGGTTACTCTCCTTCTCCCAATATAGAAATAGATAAGGATGAAGGTTACTCTCCTTCTCCTGGTTCAATCTCCATTTTCTATGATCAGAACTCATTGTTTCCTCTTTCAGTCCTTCCTTGGACCCGGGAGTTTCCTCTCTCGTCTCTGCATTTTCTCTGTAGGTATCCCTTTGTCCACCATAATTTATTTCTTTCCTCCCTCGACAAGATTGTGTGTGGCTCGAATCTCCCAGCCTGTGGTCAAGTCCGGAAGCCTTACTGATGGGTAGTCTTCCCCATCCCTCATTAAATCTTGAGGAGGCCTTCCCACCTACCATCCTGATGGGAATTCATTCATGGTTAGAGGGTTGTTCTGATCTAAGCAAATTAATTCCAGCATGGTACTGGTTCGGTCGAGGTTAACACAACCATTCTTGGTCCCCTCCACTGGCTTTCACGACATTTTCGTGGTCTCTCTCTTAGCACATTCCCTCTTTTAGCAGTCATGCAACACGTAACCATTTTATATTAAAATAATCATAATTTACATTCATCAACCTTCTACACAAGGTCCATCAAATCAAACATTCACACTTTTAAGTTTTCCATAGTTCCTTGACTCATATAGTTATATTTATAGACTGGGGGAAAAATGGTGTTACAATTCCCTCCCCCTTAAAGGAATCATTGTCCTCTATGTTCTATCTATCAACATGATATGTATGTACAGATGTAAACAAAATTGGATATGCATGTCTCTTGTTATCTTCCATTTCCCACGTAGCCTCACCTGGGCCAAAGTGTTTCCATTGCACCTTGACCTGTGCAATGGTTCGGTTCCTGAGTGAGGTTTCCTTCCTGTCTAATATGCATTAGGGTTCTAGCAGGAATTCTCCCTCCAGCTCCACCTAGATCACAGAACAATCAATTATATGATTAGCATCATGTACATATTTCTTCAGTAATGAAACATGGAAAACATTATATGCCTTTACTGTGGGAGGAAGTGCTAGCCTATAGGCTACATGTCCCACTCTATCTAAGACTTCAAAGGGTCCACAATACCAAGGTGCCAACTTGGCATAGTCTCCCATTCTCAGGTAACTCTTCCTGGGTCTAACTCTGAGATAGACATAGTCTCTGGTCTTGAACTCTTTGGGAGTTATCTTTCTGTCGGTGTAACTTTTATGTCTATCCTGAGCAATCTTGAGATTTTGTCTTATCTGAACCACTTGTTGTTCCATTTATTTCAACATGTCGGGTCCGATTGTAATTCTTTCCACTGGATTACTCCAGCTGATTGGAATCTTGCACTGTCTACCGTAGAGGACTTCAAAAGGGCTCATCTTCAAGGATTCTTGATAACCATTGTTGTAGGAAAACTCTACCAATGGTAGGTAGTCTTCCCACTTCTTAGGTTGATGCATTACATGCATTCTTAGCATGTATTCTACTATTTGGTTCACTCTTTTCGTTTGTCCATCAGTTTGGGGGTGATAAGCTATGTTGAATAACAATTTTGTCTCCAAACCAACCATTAGGGATTTCCAAAATTTCGAAGTAAACTTGGTATCTCAGTCAGATACAATTTCCTTAGGCATGTCATGCAGTCTAAATATCTCCTTCATGAAGATGTTGGCAATATATATGGCCTTGCAACTTGATTTGACAGGAATGAAATGAGAAGACTTACTCAGTTTGTCCACCACGACCATGATGGCATCATTTTTCTTGGTCGAATTTGGTAATCCGGTGATGAAATCCATGGAGATGGTTTCCCATTTCCATTTTGGGATCGGTAGGGGTTGTAATAATCCTACTGGATGTTTTTGCTCTGCCTTAACTTGCTGGTATTCTAGGCACTTAGCTAGATAGTTAGCTATGTATTTCTTCAACACGGGCCAATAGAATTGTTTCCTAGTGTCTTTGATCATCTTTTGATTTCCTGGGTGACCAGTATATGGTTTCTTATGTAGTTCATCCATTATGAACCTCTTCAAGTCATCAAATTTAGGAATATACAATCTGTTTATGTAAGTCAGCAACCCTCCCTCGAGCATCTGGTAGCCTTCATTATTCAACCCTGTAGGCTCTTGTATTAGCTATGAGGTCACGGTCTTGAAGAATGCATCTGTCTCTTGTGCATTTCTGACTCTTTCCTTGACATCCGTTTCAAAGGTTCTTACTGCTGCCAGATGAATCATTTTTATACTTCTCCTAAGGGCATCAACCACCCTATTTTCCTTTTCTTTGATGTGAGTCACTAAGAAGAGCCATCCACCTAGATTGCCTAGCATTGATCTTTGGTTGATCAAACATGTGCCTCAATCCACAATGGTATGTCATAAGCACAAATCGCCTTCCCATGAGGTAGTGCCTCCACATTTTTAAAGCATGTACTATGGTAGCCAACTCTAGGTCATGGGTCACATAATTGATCTCGTGCTCATTTAATTTCTGGGATGCATAGGAAATTACACGTCCCTCTTGCATAAGGACACCTCTGAGTCCTTCCTTGCAGGCATCTTTACACACAAGGAAATCATTATCTGGGTCTGCAATATTTAGCAAGGGTGCATGGGTCAAGAGGTATTTTAGTTCCTGAAATATTTCTTCACATTTTGATGTCCAAATGAATTTGATCCCCTTTTTCTGAAGGGCAGTGATTGGACAACCAATCTTGGAAAATCATTTTATGAACCTTCTATGGTATCTTGCAAGGCTCATGAAGGATATGATATCTGATACATACTTTAGGGTAGGCCATTCCATAATAGATTTGATCTTATCGGGGTCCACTACCACCCCTTCCTTTGAAATGACATGTCCTAAGTAATGGAATTGATTTTGAAGGAGGTCACACTTGCTAAACTTAGTGTAGAGCTGATGATATCTTAGTACTTGAAGTACGAGTCTAAGATGTTCTTCATGCTCCTCCCTGTTCTTGGAGTATATTAGGATATAATCAATGAAAACCAATACAAATTTGTCCAGGAATTTGTTGAGTACATTATTCATCAAGCACATAAAAGTGGCGGGGACATTGGTTAACCCAAATGGAACCGCCATGAATTCATAGTGACCATACCTCGTTATGAAGGTTTTTTTGTGGATGTATTCATCCTTAATCCGGACTTGGTGGTATCCAGACCTTAATTCGATATTCAAGAATATGGAAGCACCTCCCAATTGGTCAAACAAGTCATCGATTATTAGTAAGGGGTACTTGTTCTTTATGGTTGTCTTATTGAGTTGTCTGTAATCTATGCATAGTCGGAGTGTTCCATATTTATTTTTCACAAACAAGATGGGTGCTTCCCATGGGGATACACTGGGTCGAATGTAGCCTTTGTCCATCATCTCCTTTAGTTGTAGCTTGAGCTCAACCAACTCTGGCATGCTTATCCTATATGGCGTTCTAGATGCTGGTACCAATCCCGATGTAAGTTCTATCGAGAAGTCAATATCCCTTCTTGGATGTAGACCTGGTAATTATTCTGGGAACACGTCCTTGTATTATATTAATATGGGGTGGTCCTCTATGTTTTGTTTGTCGTCCTCAACAGAGTCCAACACTTGTATGACATATAAGGAGCACCCCTTTCTACAATACTTTTTCATTTGAAGGGATGATATTTGACTCACTGAGACATGCTTCTGAATCCCTTGGAGGGTTGTCTTTCTCCCTTCTTCATTTACACATTCTAAAGTTTTATGATAACAATCCAATTTAGTTTTGTAAGAATCCAACCAATCCATACCAATCAACAAGTCATAGGATCCCAGGGGAAGTATGTTAAGGGTCACTTGGGTGGGCAATCCACCGATGATGAGTTAACGGGATGGTATGACCTATGTCCCTTTTATTTTGGTCTCAGTGGATAATTGCCCCAACCATGGCTTAACATGTCTAATTGGTTGCAGGTTACACTTATCAACATTCTGAGGGGCCACATAACTCAAATTAGAACCTAGGTTAATTAAAATAGAAACTAGTTGGTTGGTGATCATACCTTCCAACTCCACTATTGAAGCTTGGTGGTCGGCTTGATTATTRTCCAAGGCTGCATAGATTCATGGAATTCTCCTATCCACATCATTGACGGTGGTAGCTTATTGGATATTGTAGACTCTCTTACTRTTCTRTTGTYGGTGTGGRCAATCCCTCAATTTATGATCCTCTCCACAACCCCATCATTTTAAGGGTTCCTTCTTTWGGTTATCGGTCTTTGCTGGGACTATTTTAAAAGGTTTATTTCCACTTTGAGAGGGGAAATTTTGTTGATATATACTTCTAGTAGGAAGGCTCCTTCTAGAATATTTTTCATAGTTCTTAAATCTTGAGGATTTAAACCCCTTCTTCTAGAATCCTRAACTACTCCTCTTSTTCCAGTCTTYGTGGGGTCTTGTCTTACTCTCGAACTGTTCATAACAGTACCTCACCTTCCAGATAGCTTCTTTTAAGGTCTTTGTCTCGTCGAAATCAATCCTATCTCKATAGGTCTAWGGTAACCCACTAATGAACCACTGCATTTTTTATTTTTCATCTTTTATGTAGGGTACATACCTTAATAGTTGAAGGAATTTATTGACAAATTCATCTATGGTGAGCTTCCCCAGCCTGAGCTCATAGAATTCCTTAGTTTTCCCATCCATGTATTTTTCTGACAGATACTGCTTCCTAAAGTATTTCTCAAACTGTTTCTATGACAAGTACCTCTCATGGAATTATTTTACATTCCTAAGGTCTTCCCACCATATGGAAGCCTTTCCATTCAGTTTGAAGATGGTTATTCGAGCCTTCAAGTTTTTAGAGTAGTCATGGACTTTGAAATATTTATTTAAACCAAGCAGACAAGCTTCCGCCTCTTCTCCCTTCTTAATATCTCCATCTAAAGAGGGTGGTTTCGATTTCTTGAACTCTTTAGGACCATGGGTTTTGGAATGCTTCAGCTTCTATCCTTTCCTTTGAGAATGTGAGCCGACCCTGCTACTAGAAGATCCTTCGGAGTTGTCATCTTCCTTTCCAGAGGACTCTCCCGATGAGTGTCCCCTGCCTCAAGGTTGGACCTTATTTGCGGTACTTCTCCCAGTGGGGTCACTTATGGAGTCATGTTTTCAAATCTTAGGTGGAATCAGACTTCTCTTCTTGTGTCATCAGTCCACATGATTGGTTGTGGGTTCATGTTGTAGTTGCCTCAGTATGTCGGATAATCTCTATAGCAAGATTGCGTTAATTTCTGTCTTTTTCTCTTTCTCCTTTATCAATCTCTCATTGTCATCCTTGAAACTCTATAACTTGGCCTTGAGGCTCCTTACAGTTTCAACTAGATCCGGAGGGGTTTCCACCTCTTTCCTTTTGTCAGATTCTTCATCTTTGTTGTGGGAGCCATCCCCCACTTCATGACATGTCACCATCCTTTAGTCTTGGAGTTTTTTCTTTTTCTTGTGATTCACTAACTGCTCGAGTGTTGAAAAAACCACTTATTGTTAGCTAACAGACTATTAGTTCATGAACAATACACAGTTCAATTTATCAAATGCATACATTCAGTAGAAAGTTTCATTCTTTTATTTAATAACATTCTTAATAACAAATTATTAAGAAAGATGTAATATAGAGTGTTATTCTTTTAAAATTACTCCAAATAGAGTTTTTAAGCGACTTGTCCATGATCCCCAAGCAGGCCAAGTGTTGTAACCATGCTCTGATACCAATTTGTAACACACCCACGATGGGGCAAAGAAAAATAAAAATAAATACAAACTTTTGTCCTCCTTATAGGAACAAATGCTCTTTCTCTCTAAGGGTTCTAATTTGGAAAGTTCAGGACTCAGCCCAAGCCTCTGGTCAATATTCTTCGAGTCTAAATCAATCGAAAATTTGAGACCATGATAGTCTCACCTCTAAATCAAATACATGCCTTTTCAGCCTCTGTTACAGGTCTTATGATACCCGTGACCTTCTCATTTGCGCTTCAGTGAAGTCTCAGAGTTAGTGTTATCTCCTTTTCTCTTGGCCTCTCCTCAGATGTGACCTTGGCAATGACCATGCGATTGCGGGCGCGACCAAAAGTGGTTTGGGGTCAAACTAATTTTGGACCCGCAATCCTCCTCAAGTCTCCATGTGTCCTCCTGACGAAACCACGGTTTGAATTGCGGCCCGCCCTCGATATTTTAAACTTTGTGCAACTCCTATCCTCACAATGCAAAGAGATTGTTGATCTGGTGATCTTGACGATACTGTCTGAATCGATGGTTTATGTCTGCACCTCTCAAATCTACGAACCAGATTTGTCCCTCCTAGATCAACGACTGTGATCTCTTCGCAATTCCGGACTTCGAGGTTTTGAAATCTCAAACCCTGCTTCTTCCATACTTCAAACTTCTGGAGCTGACGATATGCAGATACCTATCCTGCTCGATCAACGGTCTTGCTTCCACTTCAGGTGTTTGACCATTTAATCCAAATCAATGGTCCTCCAACCTTCTTCTCTATTGACAATCGAGATCTCCTTCGGGTTTCAGACTTCTGAGATCTCAAATCTCAAATATTTTCCCCAATGACTTTTATCTGAAGGCTACGATCCTATGAAACATGTCCTCCTGATCTAACGATCGAGGATTACTTCGAGTATTCACCCGGAGCTCACAAATTTGTGCCACATGTCCTCTAAATCCAACAACTATGAATCACTTCAGGACTTTACCCGAAGTTCACAGATTTGTGCCACGTGTCCTCCAAATCCAACGGCTATGAATCAATTCAGGACTTTACCTAGAGTTCATGGATTCATGCCACATCTCCCTTAGATCTATCGGTCCAGGTTCACTTAGGGTCTTCGGGCCTTGGGTGTTTCAGCACTTCGACCTCGCCTTCCTGTGGATCTTTTGACCTGTCGACACGTGTCCTCCTAGATCCAATGGTCTAGATTTTCTCCGGACCTTCGGCTTTCTGTGCTTCAGGAATCTCAAGTTTCAAACTTGCCTCCTCCCAGACTCACGGTATTTGATAGTTCATATCCACTCTAGTGATTTGATGCTTGAAGTTTACCCTGAACAATCTGAGGGCTCAAATCTATTCCCGCGATCAGACGAATGCGATTCTACTTCAAGTTTCCAGATCTTCGGGCTTCAGAAACTTCGAGTCTCAAACCTTGAAATTTTATCTCTCCTATGCATGTGAACGTTAAGACTCATTCACCTTCCTCAGATCCGATGGTTGTCAATCCTTTTTACTGTGATCCAACGACCATTGTTGATCCTATTAGTCTTCAAAGGTTTTAAACCTTTGTTCCTCCTATGAGTCCTACTCTTGGATCTCGTCAACACTTATGATAAGTGATATCCCTTCTAAGCTTGATCCTTAAAGGATTTCTATTTCCCACACATTCCTTGCATTCGGGGATTTCGATAACTTAGTTCCAAGGATTTCCTAAAAGGAAATTCCTCTTTCCCTCATGGCATTCCTCTGCTCTGGTTCTTCGAATCTTGGTCACTTCTTAATGTCAATCAACGGCTCATTACAATTAGACATCTCAGAGATTCAAGATCCAAGGTTCCTAGACTACTGGTCTGAAGGGAATAACTTCCCAACTTGCAGGGCTTTAAGCTCTAGGTCAAGGCAAGGTAACTTGTGGGTTTACCACGATGGTAACTATGCCAAGAGGCTTTCTCTGGCTCTGGAATGGTGATGTATCTCTTTGGGAGAGTTCCTTTGAGTGACTAAACATGGACATATGGGAAAATCAAGCAGACATATAGTTTCTCAAGGGAATGAACACATATTCATAAATTAATCATTTAACACCGAGAAAGAACCCTTTATAGACATATAAATACACGCATACATCCATTGCTTACAATTCAAAGCATAAGGAAAGAAAAACACTTATCAGAACCATATAGTGTGATGCAACTGCTGAATGGGGTGCTCGTTTTCACCCAACCATAGGCTCAGTCACTCCCAATGGATTTGTCACTGGCCACCCCTGAGCTTAAGCCAAGATACTTCGATATTCAATCTCTGACTTCCATCTCAATGGAAGGTAGGGACGAAGGTTACTCTCCTTATCTCGATACAGAAATAGATAAGGACGAAGGTTACTCTCCTTCTCCTGGTTCAATCTCCATTTTTTGGGATCAGAACTCATTGTTTCCTCTTTCAGTCCTTCCTCAGACCTGAGAGTTTCCTCTCTTGTCTCTGCATTTTCTCTGCAGGTCTCCCTCTATCCACTACACTTCCTTTCTTTCCTCCCTCAACAAGATTGCGTGTGGCTCGAATATCCCAGTCTGTGGTCAGGTTCGGAAGCCTTACCGATGGGAAGTCTGCCTCATCCCTCATTAAATCTTGAAGAGGCCTTCCCACCTACCAGCCTGACGGGAATTCGTTCTTGGTCAGAGGGTTGTTCTGATCTGAGCAAATTAATTCCAGCATGGTACTGGTTCGATGGAGGTTAACGCAACCATTCCTAGTCCCCTCCACCACCTTTCACGACATTTGGTGGTCTCTCTCTTATCACATCCCCTCTTTCAGCAGTCATGCAACACATAACCATTTTCTATTAAAATAATCAGAATTTACATTCATCGACCTTCTACACAAGGTCCATCAAATCAAACATTCACACTTTTAAGTTTTCCATAGTTCCTCGACCCATATAGTTATATTTACAGAATAGGGGAAACAGGGTGTTACAATTGTAGGCATGGTCTTGACCCACTTAGTAAAGTAGTCTATTGCCATGATAATGTGTTGATGCCCTCTAGCCAAAGTTGCGTTGTAATCCACAAATTCCACCCCCCACTTGGTGAAGGGACCGACGGTAATGACTAGATGGAGAGGGGTTGGATGCGAGTGAATTTTTTGATTGAACGCCTAGCAGGGGTGACACTTCTTAACCTCTTCAACGCAATCTTTAAAGATTGATGACCATAAATAAATGGCTCAAAAAAATTTCTGGGTTGTCGCAAGCCCAGATAGATGACGACCGCAATACCCACTGTGGAAATAATTTATAACTGACTTGACTTCTTTCTGATTTAAACAACGATGCAGGATATTGTCTATTCCTCGGCAATATAGAGTGTCGTCGATGATAAGGTAATTCTTAGCTTGGTATTGTACATGTCGTCGGTCATCTCGCGAGAGATGATGAGGAAACCTCAAGGTTTTAAGATAGAGAACAATGTCTCCATACCAGGGGTCAGACGATGAGACAAGGAAAATGTGTTCATCTGCAAAAGAATCAACATGAAAAACATCCTTGTCCAATCATGGGAAGTCGAATATTAACTTTGCAAAGAATAGTGATTTCTTGTATTTCACAGAAGTGGAATCGAGATCAAATTCTTGTAAAATGACAATCCATTTTTTATCTTTCCCCCATATGATACGTTTGGTAAGGTTGTATTGAAATGGATTGAAATCGACAACCACAATAGTTTTTCAAAGAAATATATAATGGCGTAATCGTTGGACTGTGTGGATGGAAGCTTAAGTTAGCTTTTCGACGTGATAATATTTGAGCTTAGGATCGACTAGGTTTCGACTAAGATAGTAGATGACATGCTCATGGATCTCATCATCCTCCTGAACCTAAACAATACCAATTGTCTCTTCGGACGTAGTGACATAAAACAAGTAATCTCTATTGTAGTCCAGAGACTTCAGTAGAGGCATCAATACCAAGGATTTCTTCAAAGCATCGAAGGATTCATGGGCTCACTCATCCCAGATAAAAGGGGTGTCCTTATTCAAAAGACACATGAAACCCTTAGTAATATTGACATAGTTTACTATAAAACAACATAAAAAGTTATCTTTCCCCTATAAACCTTGGAGTTGTCGAATAGTGCGCGGGGGAGGAAATCGATGTATTGCCTCAACCTTTAATGGATCTACCATGATATCAGTCTTAGAGACTAAAAATCATAGAAGACGTCCAGACCTAACTCAAAAGATGCATTTATGAGGGTTCAATCAAATTTTATAATGACTACATCTTTCAAAAACTAGTCGAAGGTGCTTAGGGTGATCCACTCTCTTACGAGAGTGAGCAGCAAGATCGACAAGATAAGCTTCGACTATATTCTTAAAATCGTGGAATGTGAAGGTCATAGCACGTCGGAATGTTGCTCCAATGTTTTTAAGGCCGGAAGGCATATTCTGGCATGCGAAAGTACCCCAAGGAAAAATAAATGTCGTATTATGTTGATCCTCGTGTTTAATTTGAATTTGGTTATACCTTGAAAATCTATCCATGAAAGAAAACACTTTGCTTCATGCACACTCATTGAGAATATGTTCGATGAAAGGTATCAAGAAGTTGTATTTAGGACATGCTTTGTTTAGGTCATGAAAATCCATGAATAAACAAATGGTTCCTTGCTTCTTATTTACATGAACAGGGTTGGATACCCATTCAGTCAAGGGAGCTAGGTAGATAAACCTAGCATTCATCATTTTCTCTACCTCTTCCTTAATAGTAGGGGCCTTCTGAGGATTGAAAAATCTAAGATGTTGTATAAAAGGCTTAGAATATGGGTAAGTTTTAATCTCATGTTTGACAATTCGAGGGTCGATTGCTGGCATCTCTTCATATGACCAAGCAAATACATCTCATAATTCCTTGAAGAGCTCGGTGTAGATCAGGATTTCTTTTGGCGAAAAATATGCACCGATGTGTACATTTTCAATATTTCCAGGAGTATGATAGATATTGATCTTGACTGTAGGAGAGATACTCGACATATTTCCTTTGGCATAAATGGTGTGCATATCAAGCAGAACTACGCCATGACTGACTATCTCGCTTAGAGTAGATCAAAAGTCATCTTGTTTGATTCTAGCAAGCTCTTGGAGAAAATAAGAGCGATGATGCATATCATCCCAAGGTTTGTTAGAACCATTCATGGCCTCATTAATAGCTTCATCTGATGGAAAAGTCCCATCGAGGCAGTCATGTGAGAAAGAAGACGAAGTGTCCCACACAGGCTTAAGAACAAGATCCTCCTCGTCTGTCTACGAGGTAATAGGATCAGGATCGGCAGAAGAGTCAAGAACAACTTGATACACTATCTTTGTTGCTGATAGTGGCATGGCCATTCCAGCATGTGACTGACCTTCCCAAGATGCAGTCGAGGAAGGTAAGGTCCAAGGATCGTTAAAGTAGGAAGTGCAGAAAGGAATGAACCTCTCTGACGAAACGAGCCTATTGTACATGGCGTAAACATGGTGAATCGGTGCCATGAAGTCAAAGGTAGCCATAAGGGATGAATACATTCTGACACGATATTCTGAGTTGTCGACTGATAATTTTTTATCACGGGGATCAACAGTCCAACAGATGCACTAAGGCTAGCATACGCAAAGGATATTTGGTCGATCATCACGATCTTCCCATCGTGACGAAAAAAAAGAGTATGGAAGACAGACGATATGACGACAATCATAGCATAAGTCCAATTAAATCCTAGTAATAGGTTATAATCGAGGGGCGCATCAACCACCTCGACATCCATCTCTATTGTCTTCCCACCTAACTAGACCAGAAAAGTAGGAAGAATACCGTGAGGGCAGAAGGAATGACTGTCAAAAGAAGTCAACATGATTAGAGACTGAGAGAGAGTTAGAGATCTGAGAGCTTTCCAAAAAATTAGGCACATCAAACATGTTGCAACACCTTCATCAATAACCGCACGCTTGATGGTATACTTCGAGTAACCCACGTGGATTTGGAATGCCACATGTTAAGGCAAGCAAGACTTCACATCTGTAATGTCAAAATTGATAACTTTCGAGCCATTGGGGTCTAGATATCCTAACGCAGATAGCAAGGCATTCCTCTGTGAAGGACACATCTGGAGTACTTCCAGAGCCGACATCACATAAGGGGTTTGACCCAGGTCCTCAACAATAGAGTAATTTTGGGCAGCTCTAGCATTCAGATTATGGGTAGAGTGCTTCAATATTCCTTTCAGAATACAAGGTGGTGGCTTTGGTTTTTCGATATTCAAGGGCGTCTCTGGAGGAGGAGGAGATTATAGACCAAGTACAGTTTGTGGAGAACTATAATCACGAGACCGGGTGGCTACATTAACCTAAGAATTGACCATATTGATGCACAAACGGTCACTGTCTTGTGACAGTGGGTTTTGACTCCCATCGGCCACATTTCTGGCATTTGAGGAGCTTGAGGCCATGTGTTGGTTATGTGGGAAAGGATTCGTCAGGCTGGCAGGAGATAGAGATAAGAGCCTTGTAGCTTCCACAAGTTTGGGGGATAAATGAGGAAGGTGATCGTTTGTACAAATCTTACAGGGAAATTTCACTTTACACCTTTCTTTCTTTCCCTCACCAACATTATTATTCATCCTCTCATTATTACCATTGTCCTTGGGTTTATTATTATTCTTCCCACCCTTACGATTACTATTATGTCCTTTCTTCTTATTCCCCCCTGGTTGTTGGTTACCATTTGGGTTGGTCGACAATTGCATGGAATGTACATCTGTCGACTGAGTGGGATTAGAAGACATAGATGAAGTTGGCCCTCGTACAGACTGGTTTAGAGACAAATATTTCAAATGGTTTGTCACCGAGTCTACGCATTTCAAATTGGCGGAGCCTACAATGCCATCAGAATGAGGTCTGGGATTTTGTCTAGGGTCATAGTTTGACCTCGGTGCGTCTGGAAGAATCTCGTATAACATCCCAGACTGAGAATATATAAGATATAACTTTTGGTCTTTGAAGAATTCTTCTTCCTCAAATGTAACCTCATATGTAGAAACATCCTTTGAAATAGGAGGTTGTAAAGACTTAAGGAACCACTCTAACAAGAATTTCGGGGGTGTGCAGGTCTTGATCAACCTCTTCAGTCTATGCCACTCCTGGATGTGATCCGAGATATGAGTGTCTTTGTCATGCTGTAAGGTCGACAAAATTTCTAGGCTAGCATCATAATGAATTGGAAATTGGAAGTGGTTAAGTAAGACCAAAACCATCTGACTAAAGGTCTCGTATGGCTCCCTAGGTAGCTCGATATACCATTTTGTGGAAACCCCTTTGAGGGTGCATTGAAATAATATTAACCGAATGGAATCGTCATTAAGGGAATTTGAAGAGAACCATAAGTGAAAGGTGATAACATGATCACCAGGATCCTCGCCATTCTTTCCTTTGAATTTTGGAATATCTGAAGGAAACTTGGTGGGAATGGGGTTCCATGTAGGATCATGACACATAGGTTCGTTCATAAACTTAGACAAGTCTGGCAGATTGAG
>JZKD02S2218667.1:0-29933 GCA_000966675.3 Picea glauca
TTTGTATTGAAAAAAAGAAAACACAACTATTAATCCCTCTCCAACTTTTGTGTGTGACTGGATGTATGTTCATTGGAGAGAGAGGGAACATGAGGAGTTGGATGTCTTAGTCGAGGAGGACCATGTTTCCATTGCCTCGCTAAAACAATGTGGCTTATGGAAATTCTTCCAGTGTTCGTTCATGAGGGCACAACCAAGGTTGCTCAATTATCTAGTGGAGTATTGGCATCCTGATGCATATAATTTCATGTTGGAGGTTCAATCATTGACCCCGACTACAGAGGATATTTACTTCCTGACCGACCTCTTCAGAAGAGTGGAACTCTTCAATTTGAGGACCTTTCCTCTGGGGTTGTTCAACATTGAGGACTATATCAACATGTATTGTGAGGTTGTTACTGAGAAAGTAGGTTCTCAAGTGTCGATTCAATAGATCACCTGCTTCTCCCTTTGCATTATTTTTTTCATGATCGGGGAGATTATGGGATCCACAACACTCCACCAGGCCTCTCATGCACAGATGCATTGTGCAGTCCAATGTTTAGAAGCTACCTTGTTTGATTGGAGTAGTACCATGCTAGTATGCATGAAGAGACAACTCATAGAGTGTCATAGGTGTACCAACAAGAACTTCAGGTTTCGTACTGTTTTATGCACCTTTTTCTTCAAGAGGGTGCCCAGTATTAGCCCGAGAGAGACAATCCGGGTACATATCACCTCTTTCTTGACATTGTGCAGATGGGAAGTTCTGGTACCTAGACAGGGTGGAGGAATGAACCAAGAGGCCTTCGACGATAAATTATTTGACTAGTGGGAACGTCATATTCATGTGATAGAGGACTATCGCTATGTAGGGATAAGCTTCCTTAGAGATCCAGACATGCCTATGCCCCTTGGCGAGGAGCACGATGAGATAGGTAAAAACAAAACTTTTTAAAGTTATTAAATTTTTAATTTTTAATATATATCCTTTTTATGTGTGTGTCAGAGTACTAACTTAAAAATATGTTATGTACAGATGTGGGACCAGTTTGACTGATAGAAGTCGCCAAGACCAGGTGTCATCCTCAACTAGAGGCAGGACCAGCAGCAGCAGGAGAACCAACAGTTGCAAAAGGACTCCCAGCCAGAGAGGCTGATAGAGTCCTACGACGAGTAGAGAGGAACTTCACTGCTCTCACTCGTGTCGTTCCTATGGCTAAGATCGAGGATCTTCCCCCAACTATGCAGCCACATGTATAAGGGGTGCCTCAGACCTGGGTCCAATTATTCTGGCATCTTTCAAACGTCATTTTCCACTACAGCAAGGCCAATAGGCCCAGACCTTAGATAACATTGGACTAATTATGTCCCGAGGGCGCTTTTTGTACTATATTTTTTAGGGCTTAAGCCCAACGATGTATACCGACCACTTTTGAGGCTTTCATGCCCACTTTGTACTCATGACACAAGTTTTTGGACATATATATATACATCTTTCTTATTTTATGGATGATATTTTTACAAATGTATTTACATGTGTGTGTATATGTTTTACTTTTACATGTGAGCAACATACCAATCTAAAACTTGATTAGCTAGAGTATCAGTTAAATGATTAAATATCCTAGGNAAAGTTATTAAATTTTTAATTTTTAATATATATCCTTTTTATGTGTGTGTCAGAGTACTAACTTAAAAATATGTTATGTACAGATGTGGGACCAATTTGACTAATAGAATTCACCAGGACCAGGTGTCGTCCTCAACTAGAGGTAGGACCAACAACAGCAGGAGAACCAACAGTTGTAGGAGGACCCCCAGCCAGAGAGGTTGATAGAGTCCTACAACGAGTAGAGAGGAACTTCACTGCTCTCACTTGTGTCATTCCTATGGATGAGATCGAGGATCTTCCCCCGACTATGCACGCACATGTACAAGGGGTGCCTCAAACCTAGGTCCAATTATTTTGGCATCTTTCAAACGTCATTTTCCACTACAGCAAGGCCAATAGGCCCAGACCTTAGATAACATTGGACTAATTATGTCCCGAGGGAACTTTTTGTACTATATTTTTTAGGGCTTAAGCCCAACGATGTATACCAACCACTTTTGAGGCTTTCATGCCCACTTTGTACTCATGACACAAGTTTTTGGACATATATATATATATATATATATATATATATATATATATATATATACATCTTTCTTATTTTACGGATGACATTTTTACAAATGTATTTACAAGTGTGTGTATATGTTTTACTTTTACATGTGAGCAACATACCAATCTAAAACTTGATTATCTAGAGTATCAGTTAAATGATTAAATATCCTAGGAACATGAATATAAGTAATATAATTAGAATATCGTTCTAAGAGATGTACCATAAGGAATCATCGATGAAGAGTGGGATCATAAACGTGGTAAACCCCATTTAACTGGGACATGACCAGTTGAGCATCTAAATAAACCCGAAGGCAATAGATACCATGTAACAAGGAATCACACAGTAATTATATCATTGCACAATATTAGACAACATTATTGGTTGTGTCCCATAAAAAAATACCTCCGGAAGATAGCAACTGGCCCCTAGGTGTGAAAATCACCCAAGTTGTGGAAGCAAGCCTTCGAGTGTGTCATCTGGCACCGTCCACTAACCCAATGTAAAACTCTGATTCACTTGACATATTCCATAGTGAAAAGAGAACATAAATAACTACACGTCCATAAAACAAAAAAAGACAGAAATGTATAAAAAACTATACATATATCCAAGAAGCCACACCCAGGTGACTAGCCCAAGTGTAGTATTTATTAAGGTAGAGTCCATTTCTAGGCTCCTCCAAGGCATTCCCTTCAAAATCAACCAGACGGTAAGCACCTTTCTCTAAGACTTGTTTCACGATGAAAGGTCTGAACCACATGGGTTTGAACTTGCCTACCCCTAGGGGATCTTTGTCTTGGTCATAGACTAGGACAAGATCGCCTTCAAACAAAATTCGAGGGTGGATGGATCGATCATATTGAAACTTGACTTTTTGTTTATGAGCCTCATTAGCTGAGGCTACATGCTGACGCTGCTCATCGAGCTTCTAGAGATATAGAAGATGTTATTCAAGTGGTGAAGTGTCGGGAAGTAGTTCCACTTCCAACTTTAGAGAAGGGATTTGACACTCAACGGGAAAGACTGCCTCCAGACCGTAAATGATTTGAAAAGGTGAAAAACAGGTAGAAGTCTTCACAGAAGTTTGATACTCCCAAAGTGTTGAATATACCATCAAATGCCAATTTGACTTGGCTGAATTGATCATTTGCTGCAGAATAGTTTTGAGAGACTTATTCATAGCTTCAACTTGACCATTCACTTGCGGGTAATAGGGAGATGAATGCTCATTTTTAAACCCAAGTTTTGATGTTAATTCATTCATCATTTTTTTATGGAAGTGACTTCCATGGTCAGTGACAATATCCTTTGGGATACAAAATCTAGCTATTATCTCATTGAAAATGAAAAAGGGAAGCAATTTACCTGTCATTGTTAAATGTCAACATAGCTTCGACCCACTTAGTGAAGTATTCTACTGCTGTGATGATATAGTGATACCCCCTGTCAGAAGTCAGGTGACATGTAGTGAAATCAATCCCCCACTTGGTTAAGGGGTCGATGATAATAACCGAGAATATAGGAGTTGGTTTTGCTCGCATCTTCCAACGGAAGATCTGGCACGGGTGACACTTTTTTACTGCCTGAACACAATCCTTGATTAATGAGGGCCAAAAGTATCTTGCACATAGAATATTTTGGGCTATTTCCAACCCAAATAGATGACCACCAAATTCTCCAGTGTGACATTCATTCAAAATGAGTTCTTCTTCTTCGTGAGTAAGACATCGTAGAAGAATGCAATCTACCCCTTGACGATACAAAGTGTCATCAAGGATGAGATAGTTGCATGCTTGGTGTCGTATTCGTCAACACTCATCGTGAGAATCATAAGAGGGGCACCTCAAAGTATGAAGATATATCAGGATATCTCCATACCAGGGGTCCGAAGATGCTATGAGAAAAACATCTTCGATGATAGGTGACTCTTCAGGTATAATATCACCACTCTCGACCAGTAGTTTTGAAATTAATTCGGAAAAGACCAATGACTTTTCATATTTTGCAGAAACAAAATCCAAGTCAAACTCCTATAGGATAACTATCCATATAGTGATATTTCCACCAATGACCTGTCACATTAACACATATTGAAAAGGGTTGACGATGACGATGATGATGTTCTTGTGAAGTAATATATAGTGACAGAACTTTTGGATAGCTTGAACAACCACTAAATCAATTTTCTCAACATGAGAGTAGTTGAGCTCCAATCCAACTAGGCCTCGGCTAAGATAATAGATGACGTGCTCCTCAAGTGTGTCAGCCTCCTCGACCAAGACCATACAGATAGTCGACTCTATAGCAACCAAATACAACAAGAAATCTTTGTTATAATTAAGAGGCCTAAACAGAGGTGCAAACGTCAGGGAACATTTCAATGCTTCGAAGGAGCCCTGAGCTGCTTCATCCCAACAAAATGGGACCCCTTTTTTCAAAAGATGCATGAACCCTTTAGTTATCTCAGCATAATTAGTGAAAAAACACTGAAGAAAATTTTCTTTCCCATGCAGACTCTGAAGTTGAGGAATGGTGTGTGGGGTAGGCAATTGAACTATTGCCTCAATCTTTAAAGGATCGACCATGATACCCTTTGTTGACATGATGAAACCTAATAACTGTCTTGATGTGACACAAAAAATGCACTTGTTCAGATTCAAGCGAATCTGATAGTAGTGACACCTCTAAAAAATGATTCATAAATGGTCAGGATGATCATATCTCTTGCGAGAACGTGATGCAAGATCATCCAGGTACACCTCGAATATGTGTTTGAGGTCATGAAAAGCAAATGAAATGGCCCATTGAAAAGTAGCTCCAACATTCTTCAGGCCAACATTCATTTTTTGATATGTGAATGTACCCCAAGGACAAATAAAAGTAGTCTTATGTTGGTCCTTGGGTTTGATATGAATTTGATTATATCCCAAAAAAACATCCATTAAAGAAAATACTTTGCAACCTGCGCATTCATCGACAATCTGATCGATAAACGGGGTCAAAAAATTATCTTTCAGGAAATACTTGTTCAAACCATGTAATTCCATACATACGTGAATGGTTCCTTGATTATTTTTGACCGGAACAAGGTTTGACACCCATTCTGTCAATTGCATAGGGTAGATGAAACCAACTTTGAGGAGTTTCTCTACTTCATCCTTTATCGTCGTTGGTTTGCGAGGGTTGGTTGGGTGAAGATTTTGTCTGACATGATTGACATCATGATAGGTTGTGATTTTGTGCTCAACAATTTGTGGGTCGATGCCTGACATATCCTCATAAGACCAGGAAAAGATGTTGTGAAACGCTTTAAACAATTTTGTGTAAATCTAAATCTCTTCAGGAGAGTATTCCACTCCAATGAAGACACTCTCCACGACGTCGGGGGTTTTGGATATATTGACAGGGAACGTTTAATAAATACTTTCCATATTTCCCTCGACATATACTCCATGCATGGAAAAAGGGTTAATGGGACAAGTGACATCTATGTTCATGGTCAAGACAAACTCTCCTACCTCTATTCGCTTGAGCATGAATAGAAAGTAATATCTATGGTGTAGATCATCCCAAGGTATGTCAAGACAATATAATGCCTCCAAGATCGCCTCGTCGGAGGGAAAGACCAAGTCTATAGGGTCTTGAAAGGTGAGAGAGTCCTGAGCCCAAATAGGCTCTAGAACAAGATCTAGCTCCTCTGGGGGATCTAGATCAAGTTTGGTTGAGGCTTGATGGAAAATGTTGTACGCAAACTTGGCAGCGGATAAGGGAATGTCCATGCCAAGATTCCCTACACCCTCCATCAACGCCAATGAGGAAGGTAAAGTCCACGGGTCTTCAAAATAACTCATTTTAACAGATGAGACCTGAAAAATTGCAACCTTTGGCTAGTCGGGAACAATAGAAACAAACCTAACATCATTGGAAGGTGGAGGATAGTCAAAGGTTCCCATCAAAGATGGAAACAATCCAACCCCTAAGTTGACCATTCCCGACTGCGGGTTATCAATCATTGAGACCTTGGATGCCCCCAATGAAGGGTCAGGATGAGAGAAGGATAACTGGTCAACAATTATAATCCATCCCTCCTTTGGAAAACATAGGACCCAAAAAATGGTGGCTACAACCATGCTCATTATGTAGGTCCAACTTCAACCTAACAAGATATTATAGTCTAGAGGTGTATCGATTACTTTAACCTTGACGCACACAGTTTTACCCTTTAATTGCACGAGGAAAGAGGGAATTATGCCATGTGGTCTGAATGATCGACTGTCAAATGCTCTAAGAAACATGGGAGACAAATCTAAATCAGGCTGGCTAATGGCATTCCAACATGCCAACGACATGACACAAGTCAAGGCACCCTCATCAATGACCATATGAAAAATGTTCCGTGTCAACTATTTCATGGTGTATGAAACTACTAAATGAAAGGAGACATGGTGATGAAGACGAGGTTTATGGTCGGTTGGATAAAAAATGATCATTCCTGAGTTACTAGGCTCAGCTGCTCCTAAGGTCGAAAAAAAATATTTTCTTTGTNTATTCAAGTGGTGAAGTGTCGGGAAGTAGTTCCACTTCCAACTTTAGAGAAGGGATTTGACACTCAACGGGAAAGACTGCCTCCAGACCGTAAATGATTTGAAAAGGTGAAAAACAGGTAGAAGTCTTCACAGAAGTTTGATACTCCCAAAGTGTTGAATATACCATCAAATGCCAATTTGACTTGGCTGAATTGATCATTTGCTGCAGAATAGTTTTGAGAGACTTATTCATAGCTTCAACTTGACCATTCACTTGCGGGTAATAGGGAGATGAATGCTCATTTTTAAACCCAAGTTTTGATGTTAATTCATTCATCATTTTTTTATGGAAGTGACTTCCATGGTCAGTGACAATATCCTTTGGGATACAAAATCTAGCTATTATCTCATTGAAAATGAAAAAGGGAAGCAATTTACCTGTCATTGTTAAATGTCAACATAGCTTCGACCCACTTAGTGAAGTATTCTACTGCTGTGATGATATAGTGATACCCCCTGTCAGAAGTCAGGTGACATGTAGTGAAATCAATCCCCCACTTGGTTAAGGGGTCGATGATAATAACCGAGAATATAGGAGTTGGTTTTGCTCGCATCTTCCAACGGAAGATCTGGCACGGGTGACACTTTTTTACTGCCTGAACACAATCCTTGATTAATGAGGGCCAAAAGTATCTTGCACATAGAATATTTTGGGCTATTTCCAACCCAAATAGATGACCACCAAATTCTCCAGTGTGACATTCATTCAAAATGAGTTCTTCTTCTTCGTGAGTAAGACATCGTAGAAGAATGCAATCTACCCCTTGACGATACAAAGTGTCATCAAGGATGAGATAGTTGCATGCTTGGTGTCGTATTCGTCAACACTCATCGTGAGAATCATAAGAGGGGCACCTCAAAGTATGAAGATATATCAGGATATCTCCATACCAGGGGTCCGAAGATGCTATGAGAAAAACATCTTCGATGATAGGTGACTCTTCAGGTATAATATCACCACTCTCGACCAGTAGTTTTGAAATTAATTCGGAAAAGACCAATGACTTTTCATATTTTGCAGAAACAAAATCCAAGTCAAACTCCTATAGGATAACTATCCATATAGTGATATTTCCACCAATGACCTGTCACATTAACACATATTGAAAAGGGTTGACGATGACGATGATGATGTTCTTGTGAAGTAATATATAGTGACAGAACTTTTGGATAGCTTGAACAACCACTAAATCAATTTTCTCAACATGAGAGTAGTTGAGCTCCAATCCAACTAGGCCTCGGCTAAGATAATAGATGACGTGCTCCTCAAGTGTGTCAGCCTCCTCGACCAAGACCATACAGATAGTCGACTCTATAGCAACCAAATACAACAAGAAATCTTTGTTATAATTAAGAGGCCTAAACAGAGGTGCAAACGTCAGGGAACATTTCAATGCTTCGAAGGAGCCCTGAGCTGCTTCATCCCAACAAAATGGGACCCCTTTTTTCAAAAGATGCATGAACCCTTTAGTTATCTCAGCATAATTAGTGAAAAAACACTGAAGAAAATTTTCTTTCCCATGCAGACTCTGAAGTTGAGGAATGGTGTGTGGGGTAGGCAATTGAACTATTGCCTCAATCTTTAAAGGATCGACCATGATACCCTTTGTTGACATGATGAAACCTAATAACTGTCTTGATGTGACACAAAAAATGCACTTGTTCAGATTCAAGCGAATCTGATAGTAGTGACACCTCTAAAAAATGATTCATAAATGGTCAGGATGATCATATCTCTTGCGAGAACGTGATGCAAGATCATCCAGGTACACCTCGAATATGTGTTTGAGGTCATGAAAAGCAAATGAAATGGCCCATTGAAAAGTAGCTCCAACATTCTTCAGGCCAACATTCATTTTTTGATATGTGAATGTACCCCAAGGACAAATAAAAGTAGTCTTATGTTGGTCCTTGGGTTTGATATGAATTTGATTATATCCCAAAAAAACATCCATTAAAGAAAATACTTTGCAACCTGCGCATTCATCGACAATCTGATCGATAAACGGGGTCAAAAAATTATCTTTCAGGAAATACTTGTTCAAACCATGTAATTCCATACATACGTGAATGGTTCCTTGATTATTTTTGACCGGAACAAGGTTTGACACCCATTCTGTCAATTGCATAGGGTAGATGAAACCAACTTTGAGGAGTTTCTCTACTTCATCCTTTATCGTCGTTGGTTTGCGAGGGTTGGTTGGGTGAAGATTTTGTCTGACATGATTGACATCATGATAGGTTGTGATTTTGTGCTCAACAATTTGTGGGTCGATGCCTGACATATCCTCATAAGACCAGGAAAAGATGTTGTGAAACGCTTTAAACAATTTTGTGTAAATCTAAATCTCTTCAGGAGAGTATTCCACTCCAATGAAGACACTCTCCACGACGTCGGGGGTTTTGGATATATTGACAGGGAACGTTTAATAAATACTTTCCATATTTCCCTCGACATATACTCCATGCATGGAAAAAGGGTTAATGGGACAAGTGACATCTATGTTCATGGTCAAGACAAACTCTCCTACCTCTATTCGCTTGAGCATGAATAGAAAGTAATATCTATGGTGTAGATCATCCCAAGGTATGTCAAGACAATATAATGCCTCCAAGATCGCCTCGTCGGAGGGAAAGACCAAGTCTATAGGGTCTTGAAAGGTGAGAGAGTCCTGAGCCCAAATAGGCTCTAGAACAAGATCTAGCTCCTCTGGGGGATCTAGATCAAGTTTGGTTGAGGCTTGATGGAAAATGTTGTACGCAAACTTGGCAGCGGATAAGGGAATGTCCATGCCAAGATTCCCTACACCCTCCATCAACGCCAATGAGGAAGGTAAAGTCCACGGGTCTTCAAAATAACTCATTTTAACAGATGAGACCTGAAAAATTGCAACCTTTGGCTAGTCGGGAACAATAGAAACAAACCTAACATCATTGGAAGGTGGAGGATAGTCAAAGGTTCCCATCAAAGATGGAAACAATCCAACCCCTAAGTTGACCATTCCCGACTGCGGGTTATCAATCATTGAGACCTTGGATGCCCCCAATGAAGGGTCAGGATGAGAGAAGGATAACTGGTCAACAATTATAATCCATCCCTCCTTTGGAAAACATAGGACCCAAAAAATGGTGGCTACAACCATGCTCATTGTGTAGGTCCAACTTCAACCTAACAAGATATTATAGTCTAGAGGTGTATCGATTACTTTAACCTTGACGCACGTAGTTTTACCCTTTAATTGCACGAGGAAAGAGAGAATTATGCCATGTGGTCTGAATGATTGACTGTCAAATTCTCTAAGAAAAATGGGAGACAAATCTAACTCAGGCTGGCTAATGGCATTCCAACATGCCAACAACATGACACAAGTCGAGGCATCCTCATCAATGACCATACGAAAAATGTTCTGTGTCAACTATTTCATGGTGTATGAAACTACTAAATGAAAGGAGACATGGTGATGAAGACGAGGTTTATGGTCAGTTGGATAAAAAATGATCATTCCTGAGTTACTAGGCTCAGCTGCTCCTAAGGTCGAAAAAAAATATTTTCTTTGTGATGGGAAACTCTGGAGAAATTCTAGACCATACATCACGTAAGGAGTTTGTGCCAGATCCTCCACGATGGAGTAATTCTAGGTAGTGCTTGAGTTTGTGTTATGAGTAGCCTTTTTGAATTCACCCTTAGGGATGTGAATCAATGTTTATCCCATTGTCTTCTCAATTTGCAGAGGAGTCAATGGGTTGGAGGCCTCTTTTCTTTTATCAATCGATTCTGGCGTCTCATAGTCACCCACCCTGGTCAATAAATGAGTGTCATCTTTAAGCATATAAATGTTTGTGTCTGTGTTACTAGCATTCCGCGTGGGGGCTCCATGACTGCCCCCAGGCACGATCATGTATGCGAAGGCTTGAGCCATATTTTTCCCTTGTGGAAAATGGTTTGTCAACACAACATACTATTTTTGTGCTAGTAGCTTATGGGATTCCATAAGCCAAGGGCATAGGTGAGTCAAATGATCTTCTGTGCAAATATTACATGCAAAATTCAATTTCCTCTTCTCAGTTTTTCCCTTGCCAACATTATTTTCAGCCTTTTCATCCCCTTCAACCTTCTTGTTGAGCACTCAACACACCCTAAAAATCCCATGTCAATTTTTCACATTTTGGGTACCACATGATCTTTGCACTATCTAATTCGAGTTCCTTTTGAGAATTTCTTTGTGTTTGCTTGTTCTCTTGACTCTAATTTTCTATTCAGGTTTGTTTGAATTTATGAAACCCTGTGAATTAAAAAGGCTTAACACCTAAATAAAGAATCAACAACCAAAACACTTCACCCGAAGCACTAAAAATTCGGCATTGGAAGGAATTCAAAGATTGAAGAGAACCACTCGGGAAACCTTAGTCACAAAGAACTGATATTCATCGGTATTGGCAAAAGGAATTTTTTGTTTTACGACAAACATTGCATAAGTATATCGTCAATATCTGATCTTCTTCGGCATCAATAAACGATGAGGGGAATAGGCGTTAATGAAGACATAAATGATATAGTTGATAGTTGATACCCTACGTGCTTATTGAAATCGGGGAAAACCAAAAAGGATCACAATGAACATTCTAACCACGCTAAACATTTTTCCCAATAACCGATCCCCGAAGCATTTCGGCATCGGGAGTTTTCAAGGAAGCCAAATCCGAAGAAAAACACGTAATAGGTTTATTTCCGATCACCGACCCCTGATGCCTTTTTCAGCATCGGTTAACCCGGGTTTGTTTTAGAATGCACAACTTGAAGAAAGTCACGAATCTAATTTATACACACGAATTAGGGAATCGGTCTTCAACGCCAAGTGTCTTTTCTAGATTGGAGAACTGTACGTTCCAGTTTCTACCCTGAGTCATTCTTGGTTCCCTAGGTTCAGGTCACACCTCTGATTCATCCTTGTCGTGACAACATTGTACAATGATATTGATCAGTGTCAGAGATTTTGCGAGGGACATTGAAGAAAACATTTTTAGCGCATTACCAATCCCCGATCCACCCACTGAGAAAGTGACACGATGGGTCGTTTTAGCGTTAAATATGATTAGATTTTGAGCATTTAAGGGCCCAATTAATACCAAATATCGCATTAGTGGATACCTCGTGCATCAATCAAAACAACCGTTTAAAATCCCCGATAGACCACATCACCCTCCACGCCTTTGCCGTCAAACCACGATGAATTTAAGTTGCATAGATTCGGTGGCATATTTGTTTAAAATTCACTCACCACCTGAATCGAATGGTTGATGTCACACGGTAATTTCTTCTCTGGTTTAAATTATCTTGAACCATTGTAAATGAAATCATTTTTCACTCAAAGAAATTTGGAGCATCCAAAGAAGCAAAACGAGAAATTTGAAAGTTGCAGAGATCCCGTGAGTATCAAATAACCAAGTTTAGCGAGCTTCATAGGTATGTTCCCAAGTATGTGGATTTTACATGGTTTCATTTCATATATTTTTATCTGTTTTTTCTATTTACACAGTGTTTGAAGGATTATCTCAATTGTAGGAACGATGTCACCAAGAAATCTAACCACTATACGATCGTTGAGGGCATCGAAGTTGAAAGAACTAGAGGTAGGAGAAGGCTCTTCTCCAAGGGCAGCAAAAATATTGGCTGGAACCAGTCATTAAGACATCAACAAGGAAGGCTTTCATTGAACCTCCGGCCTTTGGAGACACAGAGGAAAGCACAGGGACCAAGGAGACACTCCCACATTGGGGAGAACTCTTCAAAAAGATCATCTAGGAGGAATTCCTGGAATATATCCCGCACAGTGACCCAGATGTTAGAAAGCTCGATGACGAGGTGTTTCTAAATATTCGACGGTCATACCTACACATGGTAGCAAGAAGAACCCCTGTGTTTCCCTATGTTGAACTCATGAAGTGTCTCATTGACCACATAGACACACATAAATGTTTGATCAACGATGACAATGGTAGATGTGTTGGAGTGTTCCTTCTGGTGGAGGTATAGAATTATTACAAGCTTAGAGACCCTGAGGAGCAACTAAACACAAATTTTGTCATAAAATTCTACGAGCACCATGACACCAGCAGGGTGATGGCCTCATTCTAGAGAGAAGATAATAAATACACCAACTGGAGCACTGGCTGGTACGAGACGACCAACTTAAGGGAGCCATACATCTACCTGATGGATCTCATATGCTGATTATATGGGGAGAAGGACTACTCCAGATTTTTTGAGGCATGGATGCCTCTAGCTTACACAGTGGCCATCTCTAGGAGCATTTTCAACTGGGGAGCCATCATCTATAAGCAACTAAGCATATGTATACAATAGGCTTAGATGTCGAAGGAAGGAGAGACACCAGCTTTCTACATGGCTTCATATTTACTTGATTTCATGTGTTCCAAAGACATTTTTGCAGGCATGAACCTGAGCTGGCACATCACACAGTTCTTGGTCCATGTATATTTCAACATCCTATGGGAGAACAGGTAAAAGAAATCATATTCCCTCATTTGCGATGAATTCATCAATTTATTTCATTTTTTTCAATAAACAATGCCCAAGACTATCAGCCACGGAAAAAAAGATAATATCAAAGGTAGGCCATTGGTACTTGGACGAGCGAGACACATAAATCAAGGTGTTCAAGGCCACTGGAACACCACATCTCCTGCTAGCACATGTTTCTGACCATCTTATAGTGGTAGACATATGTTACCAAACCATTCTGTAAGGCTACAACACCACCCTGGTCAAGGATAAAAAATGGGTGTTTATACCTTATGGATTCCATGTAGGTTTCTACTTGGTGAAGGATACCACTCAAGCCAAGAAATAAGGGCTGAGCCAATTGGATTTCATATCCCAGACTGACTGATTCCGCAAGAACGACCCAAAGGGTATGGTCTTGAAACATGCTTTGCAAGTTTCGTCCTACTGGCCATATGCCCACGACAAATTTGAAGATGAAATCTTCACAGAAAATTCCCAAGACTAGGACGAGGTGGTGGCAGGGATGGTCGACCCCAAAATGAATAGGTTCAGAGACATGAGCTTGGATGAATAGACGACAACCATATATCAATCGGATCAAGAGGTGCTCAGAGCCAAAGAGGAAATGATAGCAGCCGAAGTAGCAAAGGTTCCCTTGGTAGCGGCTGAAGCAGCAGAGATTCCCCCAGTAGCCCCGGTGCAAGGAAGAGGTTTCCATATGACACAGGATGCACGAGAAAGGCAGTTACTCATTATATATTAGGTGCAACATATAATTGATCAGTTGCGATATGACTCAGACCTTACAGGAATGATAGAGCTCCCTGTCGATAACCTAGATGGGCCCAAGTGGCCCTGAATTAATAGACATTGATTAAATCATTGGGTTAGATGACCCTGAATTCACAATGACATTAGACGGATCACCAACAATTGTTTCAGCTCAGCCAGAGATAATCAAAACATCAGGGAGAGGAAATGCACCAAATCCTCTCAACGAATTAATAAATATCTATGATGATGAAGAAATCCTGGAGGTATCCCTGGTGACCCCTGTACAAATCATAGAGGAAAATAAGCTAGGGAAGGAATCCTCTCCAGCTCTCGATGCTCAAATTCGCCTCCCAGAAAATGAAAAAGAGGTCGAAATTGTCTTAGACACTAAGTTGCTCAACACACCAGAGACCCAAGCAGATGGTATGAGGGCCGAGCCGGTTTCAAGCGAACAAAAGGAATAAGATCCACAGCGGGAAATCATCATCTCAATGGTCAACGATCAAGTAAGTATCGAGCCTACCCATGATTCCTCAATTTCAATCAATACTCAAATTTCTGATGAGAAACAAACAAAAGCTGGATCTTCGGGACGCATAGAGGAAGTTCAAGAACCCAGCCTTGAAAAAATATATACCATCAGGATCCTGGGAAATATGATCATCTGGGGAGATCAAAAAATCCCCAAACTCGTGGATGAAGTAGCTGACAAACATTCCATCGCTTATGACTGGAAAAGGAAAGCTATTGTGTAGAGAACCACCAAGAAGAGGAGGATCACTCTATATTGCTCCATACTCATCACCACGGAGGAAAATTTGATAAATACTAAGCATGCCAAAACATCTGCACTGATCGATGCAGGGATGGAAATCACATATGTCACCCTGGACAGAGAAAAAAGGGATGAAGAGGATCTAGATGCTACTCTGAAAGAATTGGAACATTTGTGCCACTTGGCGAAGTATTACCAGGACACCACACAGGTTGTGGTGTTCCTAAGGAGTGAATTCAAGGAGGCCTACAACAAATTTACAAATGAATGACACCTATTCACTGCAAGGATAGCCGAGCTTCAAGAAGACAACCTCATGGCACTAGCGACGTGCAAGGATATGGAGAGGTGGTATGAGAAATCACACCAAGCCGTGGAAAGGATCGAGTATATCAGTGCACTACAACAAGGCTGAGACATCGAAGAGCATGAAATCCGGGTGTTAAATGAAATTATCATCGAACGCATAAGGAAATCGGTCGAATATTGGGTAAAAATGGCTCAGGAACCTCATTGAGAAATCCAAGAGAAATGGGTCGAGTGCGAGAAAATATGGACCAAGATCAACCGAGCAATGAGAGAGATCGGCCTCCCCAAATTTGTCACACCCGATGACTTTGTTGACTTGTGTGACATAGTCAAATCACATCTAAACAAGACTCATCATGGGCTGTTGAAGTAGCAAAGGTGAAAGGCATGGTGCCAGGATAGGTGCAGCAGTTCATGGAGCACCCGATCAAAGCTCTAGCCATGTTGCAACAATTAAGTGCTAGAATAGTCAAGTATCAGACACGAGCAGTAGAGATAAGATATATTCTTTTGGCCCCAATGGAACAACATGGATTCCCATATGCCAACACATGTGAGGATCTCTTCATCAAGTGGTCAGAGTACGAGATAGTCACCCAATTAAGTGAGATCCTGAGATGACTCTTAGAAATACTGATAGAAGAAAGCGCCATGTGGAAAGTTTTGTTTTACTTAGTTGTACTTTAATAGTTATTTTTAGTTAATAGTATCTTATAAATAGGAGGATCGACCTATTATCAAAGGTCGATGGTTGTTTCAAAGACCCTCATTTTTGGATTTTGTTAAGAACTATTTTAGAGTTGCCTTAATTGAGAAGTCTTGTTTAGGACCAGAGACAAGTTTGTGTTTTTTCATCAAATGCATGTATGATTGGATGTGGAGAATAATTATTTATTATTTCGTCTTATGAATGGATGTTGTAACGAGTAAGAGCTACTATATCTATTGATAAGTTATCTAATTCAATGTTTCACAGTTCTTGTCTTTAATGATGAAGATAAATCGTTATGTTATTATGTGATTGATGAATAGAGTTAAGTGAATTATTTTACTTACCATCATTTATTGCATGCATGTTTTCTTCTAATAAATTGTATCTCAGTCAATAATTGGAATACCAACATGATTAATGTATTAGTACTAGGCCTGTGGTAGAGAATATTATATGCATGCTAGAGTGAAAGGGTTATCCCAAGCTCAGCCTCTTCTCTAGTAGTTAAGCTTGTTCCCACTTTGTTACCTAGTTGGTTTATACCAGTTTTTATATTATATCGGTCCCACCTAAGACAAAATACAAAAAAGAGAACGTCTAAACTGAAGGAGAAACCTTCAGAATAAAATGTAAATCCCATCGATTAATTGGCCGAATCGCAAGATCTGGAGAACCATTCCACCATTAAATGTTGTAGAGTCTAATTGGGCCTCGGTGGAGGGTTTAGTTTCTGCTGTTGAGTTAAAGGGATTTAGGACCCCTTAACAGAATTGGCGCTAGAAGGAGGGTTGAAGAATGAATGGTTGAATATATATTTCACATAATATTTCAGACAACCTATAGATTCAAAACAACCCACATGCATGGCTATTCATTCCCAAGACAACCCACACACACTGAGTACTCCTAAAATGAGCAAATNGGATGCCCCCAATGAAGGGTCAGGATGAGAGAAGGATAACTGGTCAACAATTATAATCCATCCCTCCTTTGGAAAACATAGGACCCAAAAAATGGTGGCTACAACCATGCTCATTGTGTAGGTCCAACTTCAACCTAACAAGATATTATAGTCTAGAGGTGTATCGATTACTTTAACCTTGACGCACGTAGTTTTACCCTTTAATTGCACGAGGAAAGAGAGAATTATGCCATGTGGTCTGAATGATTGACTGTCAAATTCTCTAAGAAAAATGGGAGACAAATCTAACTCAGGCTGGCTAATGGCATTCCAACATGCCAACAACATGACACAAGTCGAGGCATCCTCATCAATGACCATACGAAAAATGTTCTGTGTCAACTATTTCATGGTGTATGAAACTACTAAATGAAAGGAGACATGGTGATGAAGACGAGGTTTATGGTCAGTTGGATAAAAAATGATCATTCCTGAGTTACTAGGCTCAGCTGCTCCTAAGGTCGAAAAAAAATATTTTCTTTGTGATGGGAAACTCTGGAGAAATTCTAGACCATACATCACGTAAGGAGTTTGTGCCAGATCCTCCACGATGGAGTAATTCTAGGTAGTGCTTGAGTTTGTGTTATGAGTAGCCTTTTTGAATTCACCCTTAGGGATGTGAATCAATGTTTATCCCATTGTCTTCTCAATTTGCAGAGGAGTCAATGGGTTGGAGGCCTCTTTTCTTTTATCAATCGATTCTGGCGTCTCATAGTCACCCACCCTGGTCAATAAATGAGTGTCATCTTTAAGCATATAAATGTTTGTGTCTGTGTTACTAGCATTCCGCGTGGGGGCTCCATGACTGCCCCCAGGCACGATCATGTATGCGAAGGCTTGAGCCATATTTTTCCCTTGTGGAAAATGGTTTGTCAACACAACATACTATTTTTGTGCTAGTAGCTTATGGGATTCCATAAGCCAAGGGCATAGGTGAGTCAAATGATCTTCTGTGCAAATATTACATGCAAAATTCAATTTCCTCTTCTCAGTTTTTCCCTTGCCAACATTATTTTCAGCCTTTTCATCCCCTTCAACCTTCTTGTTGAGCACTCAACACACCCTAAAAATCCCATGTCAATTTTTCACATTTTGGGTACCACATGATCTTTGCACTATCTAATTCGAGTTCCTTTTGAGAATTTCTTTGTGTTTGCTTGTTCTCTTGACTCTAATTTTCTATTCAGGTTTGTTTGAATTTATGAAACCCTGTGAATTAAAAAGGCTTAACACCTAAATAAAGAATCAACAACCAAAACACTTCACCCGAAGCACTAAAAATTCGGCATTGGAAGGAATTCAAAGATTGAAGAGAACCACTCGGGAAACCTTAGTCACAAAGAACTGATATTCATCGGTATTGGAAAAAGGAATCTTTTGTCTTACGACAAACATTGCATAAGGATGTCGTCAATATCTGATCTTCTTCGGCATCAATAAACGATGAGGGGAATAGGCGTTAATGAAGACATAAACGATATAGCTGATAGTTGATACCCCACGTGATTATTGAAATAGGGGAAAACCAAAAAGGATCACAATGAACATTCTAACCACACTAAACAGTTTTCCCAATAACCGATCCCCGAAGCGTTTCGGCATCGGGAGTTTTCAAGGAAGCCAAATCCAAAGAAAAACACGTAATAGGTTTATTTATGATCACCGACCCCTGATGCCTTTTTCAGCATCGGTTAACCCAGGTTTGTTTTAGAATGCACAACTTGAAGAAAGTCACGAATCTAATTTATACACACGAATTAGGGAACCGGTCTTCAACGCCAAGTGTCTTTTCTAGATTGGAAAACTGTACGTTCCAGTTTCTACCCTGAGTCATTCTTGGTTCCCTAGGTTCAGGTCACACCTCTGATTCATCCTTGTCGTGACAACATTGTACAATGATATTGATCAGTGTCAGAGCTTTTGCAAGGGACATTGAAGAAAAAGTTTTTAGCGCATTACCAATCCCCGATCCACCCACTGAGAAAGTGACACGATGGGTCATTTTAGCGTTAAATATGATTAGATTTTGAGCATTTAAGGGCCCAATTAATACCAAATATCGCATTAGTGGATACCTCGTGTATCAATCAAAACAACCGTTTAAAATCCCCGATAGACCACATCACCCTCCACGCCTTTGTCGTCAAACCACGATGAATTTAAGTTGCATAGATTCGGTGGCATATTTGTTTAAAATTCACTCACCACCTGAATCGAATGGTTGATGTCACACGGTAAGTTCTTCTCTGGTTTAAATTATCTTGAACCATTGTAAATGAAATCATTTTTCACTCAGAGAAATTTGGAGCATCCAAAGAAGCAAAATGAGAAATTTGAAAGTTGCAGAGATCCCGTGAGTATCAAATAACCAAGTTTAGCGAGCTTCATAGATATGTTCCCAAGTCTGTGGATTTTACATGGTTTCATTTCATATATTTTTATCTGTTTTTTCTATTTACACAGTGTTTGAAGGATTATCTCAATTGTAGGAACGATGTCACCAAGAAATCCAACCACTATACGATCGTCGAGGGCATCGAAGTTGAAATAACTAGAGGTAGGAGAAGGATCTTCTCCAAGGGCCGCAAAAATATTGGCTGGAAACAATCATTAAGACATCAACAAGGAAGGCTTTCATTGAACCTCCGGCCTTTGGAGACACAGAGGAAAGCACAGGGACCAAGGAGACACTCCCACATTGGGGAGAACTCTTCAAAAAGATCATCTAGGAGGAATTCCTGGAATATATCCCGCACAGTGACCCAGATGTTAGAAAGCTCGATGACGAGGTGTTTCTAAATATTCGACGGTCATACCTACACATGGTAGCAAGAAGAACCCCTGTGTTTCCCTATGTTGAACTCATGAAGTGTCTCATTGACCACATAGACACACATAAATGTTTGATCAACGATGACAATGGTAGATGTGTTGGAGTGTTCCTTCTGGTGGAGGTATAGAATTATTACAAGCTTAGAGACCCTGAGGAGCAACTAAACACAAATTTTGTCATAAAATTCTACGAGCACCATGACACCAGCAGGGTGATGGCCTCATTCTAGAGAGAAGATAATAAATACACCAACTGGAGCACTGGCTGGTACGAGACGACCAACTTAAGGGAGCCATACATCTACCTGATGGATCTCATATGCTGATTATATGGGGAGAAGGACTACTCCAGATTTTTTGAGGCATGGATGCCTCTAGCTTACACAGTGGCCATCTCTAGGAGCATTTTCAACTGGGGAGCCATCATCTATAAGCAACTAAGCATATGTATACAATAGGCTTAGATGTCGAAGGAAGGAGAGACACCAGCTTTCTACATGGCTTCATATTTACTTGATTTCATGTGTTCCAAAGACATTTTTGCAGGCATGAACCTGAGCTGGCACATCACACAGTTCTTGGTCCATGTATATTTCAACATCCTATGGGAGAACAGGTAAAAGAAATCATATTCCCTCATTTGCGATGAATTCATCAATTTATTTCATTTTTTTCAATAAACAATGCCCAAGACTATCAGCCACGGAAAAAAAGATAATATCAAAGGTAGGCCATTGGTACTTGGACGAGCGAGACACATAAATCAAGGTGTTCAAGGCCACTGGAACACCACATCTCCTGCTAGCACATGTTTCTGACCATCTTATAGTGGTAGACATATGTTACCAAACCATTCTGTAAGGCTACAACACCACCCTGGTCAAGGATAAAAAATGGGTGTTTATACCTTATGGATTCCATGTAGGTTTCTACTTGGTGAAGGATACCACTCAAGCCAAGAAATAAGGGCTGAGCCAATTGGATTTCATATCCCAGACTGACTGATTCCGCAAGAACGACCCAAAGGGTATGGTCTTGAAACATGCTTTGCAAGTTTCGTCCTACTGGCCATATGCCCACGACAAATTTGAAGATGAAATCTTCACAGAAAATTCCCAAGACTAGGACGAGGTGGTGGCAGGGATGGTCGACCCCAAAATGAATAGGTTCAGAGACATGAGCTTGGATGAATAGACGACAACCATATATCAATCGGATCAAGAGGTGCTCAGAGCCAAAGAGGAAATGATAGCAGCCGAAGTAGCAAAGGTTCCCTTGGTAGCGGCTGAAGCAGCAGAGATTCCCCCAGTAGCCCCGGTGCAAGGAAGAGGTTTCCATATGACACAGGATGCACGAGAAAGGCAGTTACTCATTATATATTAGGTGCAACATATAATTGATCAGTTGCGATATGACTCAGACCTTACAGGAATGATAGAGCTCCCTGTCGATAACCTAGATGGGCCCAAGTGGCCCTGAATTAATAGACATTGATTAAATCATTGGGTTAGATGACCCTGAATTCACAATGACATTAGACGGATCACCAACAATTGTTTCAGCTCAGCCAGAGATAATCAAAACATCAGGGAGAGGAAATGCACCAAATCCTCTCAACGAATTAATAAATATCTATGATGATGAAGAAATCCTGGAGGTATCCCTGGTGACCCCTGTACAAATCATAGAGGAAAATAAGCTAGGGAAGGAATCCTCTCCAGCTCTCGATGCTCAAATTCGCCTCCCAGAAAATGAAAAAGAGGTCGAAATTGTCTTAGACACTAAGTTGCTCAACACACCAGAGACCCAAGCAGATGGTATGAGGGCCGAGCCGGTTTCAAGCGAACAAAAGGAATAAGATCCACAGCGGGAAATCATCATCTCAATGGTCAACGATCAAGTAAGTATCGAGCCTACCCATGATTCCTCAATTTCAATCAATACTCAAATTTCTGATGAGAAACAAACAAAAGCTGGATCTTCGGGACGCATAGAGGAAGTTCAAGAACCCAGCCTTGAAAAAATATATACCATCAGGATCCTGGGAAATATGATCATCTGGGGAGATCAAAAAATCCCCAAACTCGTGGATGAAGTAGCTGACAAACATTCCATCGCTTATGACTGGAAAAGGAAAGCTATTGTGTAGAGAACCACCAAGAAGAGGAGGATCACTCTATATTGCTCCATACTCATCACCACGGAGGAAAATTTGATAAATACTAAGCATGCCAAAACATCTGCACTGATCGATGCAGGGATGGAAATCACATATGTCACCCTGGACAGAGAAAAAAGGGATGAAGAGGATCTAGATGCTACTCTGAAAGAATTGGAACATTTGTGCCACTTGGCGAAGTATTACCAGGACACCACACAGGTTGTGGTGTTCCTAAGGAGTGAATTCAAGGAGGCCTACAACAAATTTACAAATGAATGACACCTATTCACTGCAAGGATAGCCGAGCTTCAAGAAGACAACCTCATGGCACTAGCGACGTGCAAGGATATGGAGAGGTGGTATGAGAAATCACACCAAGCCGTGGAAAGGATCGAGTATATCAGTGCACTACAACAAGGCTGAGACATCGAAGAGCATGAAATCCGGGTGTTAAATGAAATTATCATCGAACGCATAAGGAAATCGGTCGAATATTGGGTAAAAATGGCTCAGGAACCTCATTGAGAAATCCAAGAGAAATGGGTCGAGTGCGAGAAAATATGGACCAAGATCAACCGAGCAATGAGAGAGATCGGCCTCCCCAAATTTGTCACACCCGATGACTTTGTTGACTTGTGTGACATAGTCAAATCACATCTAAACAAGACTCATCATGGGCTGTTGAAGTAGCAAAGGTGAAAGGCATGGTGCCAGGATAGGTGCAGCAGTTCATGGAGCACCCGATCAAAGCTCTAGCCATGTTGCAACAATTAAGTGCTAGAATAGTCAAGTATCAGACACGAGCAGTAGAGATAAGATATATTCTTTTGGCCCCAATGGAACAACATGGATTCCCATATGCCAACACATGTGAGGATCTCTTCATCAAGTGGTCAGAGTACGAGATAGTCACCCAATTAAGTGAGATCCTGAGATGACTCTTAGAAATACTGATAGAAGAAAGCGCCATGTGGAAAGTTTTGTTTTACTTAGTTGTACTTTAATAGTTATTTTTAGTTAATAGTATCTTATAAATAGGAGGATCGACCTATTATCAAAGGTCGATGGTTGTTTCAAAGACCCTCATTTTTGGATTTTGTTAAGAACTATTTTAGAGTTGCCTTAATTGAGAAGTCTTGTTTAGGACCAGAGACAAGTTTGTGTTTTTTCATCAAATGCATGTATGATTGGATGTGGAGAATAATTATTTATTATTTCGTCTTATGAATGGATGTTGTAACGAGTAAGAGCTACTATATCTATTGATAAGTTATCTAATTCAATGTTTCACAGTTCTTGTCTTTAATGATGAAGATAAATCGTTATGTTATTATGTGATTGATGAATAGAGTTAAGTGAATTATTTTACTTACCATCATTTATTGCATGCATGTTTTCTTCTAATAAATTGTATCTCAGTCAATAATTGGAATACCAACATGATTAATGTATTAGTACTAGGCCTGTGGTAGAGAATATTATATGCATGCTAGAGTGAAAGGGTTATCCCAAGCTCAGCCTCTTCTCTAGTAGTTAAGCTTGTTCCCACTTTGTTACCTAGTTGGTTTATACCAGTTTTTATATTATATCGGTCCCACCTAAGACAAAATACAAAAAAGAGAACGTCTAAACTGAAGGAGAAACCTTCAGAATAAAATGTAAATCCCATCGATTAATTGGCCGAATCGCAAGATCTGGAGAACCATTCCACCATTAAATGTTGTAGAGTCTAATTGGGCCTCGGTGGAGGGTTTAGTTTCTGCTGTTGAGTTAAAGGGATTTAGGACCCCTTAACAGAATTGGCGCTAGAAGGAGGGTTGAAGAATGAATGGTTGAATATATATTTCACATAATATTTCAGACAACCTATAGATTCAAAACAACCCACATGCATGGCTATTCATTCCCAAGACAACCCACACACACTGAGTACTCCTAAAATGAGCAAATMACCCTAGCACAWGGAAGAAAATTTCTTCCCTGATATACCTTATGCTCTTCCTCATGAGGAATTGAACCAATTCAAAGGAATCACAAGAGATTATGACCGATAGATCGGTGYATTGACCTTATCCCTGTTGCTTCCTCGAAGAAAAMAAATAAGTAGACCAGTGGTTGAGTCCCCCGACCAGGTTTTTRTGCACAYAGTAGAATACCTGATAGATTTTTCTCTCATAGAAATTGGACATCCTTTTAATCTAATCCCTGAAACAGCAGCCGASAACTTCTCCGAGCTCAACGMKTTTTCAGAAGAAGAAGCGTTTAACTCAGGATCTGAAGACATGGAATATAACCATGACCATGATGAAGAAAGGGGAAACTCACCTYAGAATAGTCAACCTTGGTTGGACAGAGATKCTTTGGCCATCCTTGKWGGAGTACATAACCTTCCCTGACATCTAGAGAAGTTACTCCCTAAATTTGACCCTGAAACCTCARGATCGCCTAAAGACCATATCAAGAAATTCACACTAGCTATCCGACTGATGAATGTCCAACATGAAGACATAGTTTGCAGGTTGTTCCCCTACACTTTCGAGAATTTGGCCTCCACKTGGTATTTTAACTTACCTGTAGGATCCATAACTAATTGGACTAAGTTTCAAAAGGATTTTTTAGATAAATTTGCAGAAGAAACTACTACAGGAGATTTGATGGYTGAGTTGTTCACCKCCACCATTAATTCAAAGGAAAGGGTTAAAGACTTCAATCAAATATTTACCACCATCTTAAAAAAATTACATCATGAATCTAAACCTACTCAAGAATTGCAAATCAAAGTATATGCTAATGCTCTCCCAGCTTCTATTTCCATGTTTTTGAAAAGAGATGCCGAACCAACCTTAGATGAGAATTTTGAAGAAGAGAAAATGATAGAGTTTCAAATGAAGGGATGTAAAGAAGGCCAGGTCTCATTAGTCAAAAAAGAAGTTCAACCTTATCCTAGGAGAGGACTCCTTCTAACTAGACCCCGAGAGAAAAAAACAGAACAAGGTTCCGAAAAAGAAAGTAGAGACATAGAGGACTGTTGGCACAGGGGCAGACCCAGGGTTCAACGCTTCAACAATGCACAAACAAAACCCTAACTACCATCCCTTTCGGAAACACCTGCGAAGCAGATGAAGTCTCACCCGAGGTAGAGGTAGGGGGGGTTGCAGGACTCAAGTGTCTACAACCTAGCTGGGACATAGATTTGTGATCACAATACCTTAACACAACACTTAGCCAAAAAACTTCATCAAGTTATGAGTCTATTCACCTTGCATATCTGACCTAAATGCATATCAGTGCAGTAACGACTAGGATCCTATACTTTCAGTCACTTAGCACATAGCACTGCAATTCTTACAAAATATGCACATAGCTAGCATCAACACTAAGCCATCGTCCTATAAAATCACATATATTGAACTTTACCATTTAGCAAATACCAACAACAACAGGGCCCTCTTATCTCGCTCAGCCACTTATTTATACATCACAAAAGGGGCCTAAACATGGATAAACCCATGGGCTGACATCCCATACCCGTTACATAAACCCTAAACCCAAAAATCCAACAAAAGGGGGTGATATCTCGCAATCTCTGCT
Source organism: Picea glauca (assembly GCA_000966675.3). Classification (NCBI taxonomy): domain Eukaryota; kingdom Viridiplantae; phylum Streptophyta; class Pinopsida; order Pinales; family Pinaceae; genus Picea; species Picea glauca. The sequence goes on from JZKD02S2218667.1 coordinate 25,381, forward strand.
TCACTTGGGCACTCCATCTTCGACTAGCATGTCAAAGTCCCAAAAATGGTCAAACACGACCAATGTTTCCACCAAAACTTGGTCGAGGGCGAACATGCCCCAAACACTCACATGTGACTCGTCCCGAGTCACTCTGATCTAGACAATCTTACTTCAAAGGTCTCAATCTTGGCCCAAGCTACCTCGACTTGCTGCTTCACCAGAGCCTCCTTCTCGGTGAACTCTTGAGTGGCTGTCTCGATGACAGTTCCTTCCAAGCATTGTTCTACAAGGGTGACCACCTGTTCTAGCTGTGCACCTTGTCCTTTGATCTCCTCAAAAAGTGTGCAGGCTTCATCCTATATCAACTGAAGTCTTTGGGTCACTTCCATGAATTTAATCTGGATGGCATGGATCTACAGCTGAACTAAGCACTATTCTTGTGACCTTTTCATCTTCTCGACCGTTGACACTAGCTTCAATTGTTCTTGCACTGTGGCTGCTTGTTGCTTCACCTCCTTGAGTTGTGCTTCCAATGTTCTCAGTTTTGGGTCCTCTGCAAGGCGCTCATAAGTATGCACACTTTGAATACTGAGTTTCTTACATTCTGTAGCCAGTGTCTTGATTCTTTCAACTACACCCCTGGCATTTTCTTCCCTCTGATCTCACACCTCTAGTGGAGTGCTCGGCACTATTTGCAATTCCATCTCATTTACTCGTGCTTGGAGCTGTTGAATGGCTTCAGCGAGCTTCCCCACTTGGTTCTCAATTGTCTCCTCTTCCATCGGTGTCAATATCGGCATGGAGGGGAGTGCCCGAGTGACTGATTCTATAACTCCAATTTGCTTCGCGAGCAACTGATCTTTCTCCTTCTGGGTTTGCGCTCTATCTTCTTCAAACTTCGCCTGGAGGTCATCTTTCTCTTGCTGCACAATTTGACTTTTCTCCAGGGCTTCCTCCTTTTCTTTCTCAAGGGCCTCCGTGGCCTATTCTTTTTCCTCCTGTTCTCGACAAAGGCAAGCCTTTGTCGCATCTCCTAATCTACGTAGTTGGACAGGCTCGTCCTCAACTTCTATATCCCCTGGTGACAACGACGCAGTAGACACTGTGTGGATCGAATAGAAAGAATTATGTACTCCTTTGAGCTCTGCCTTGATCTTGTCATACATTGTCTCTTGTTTGGATTCATTTCTCTACAAAATGTCCTTCGATGGGTCTAATACCTCTGTGATGATGAGGTTAACGTCATTGACCATGAGCACATTCTGTGACTTAGGTCTGTTCGCGTAGCTCTTCTTTATGGCTGAGGATTTCTATGGAGAAACCTTCCATTTCTTTGATGTCTCAGCCTCTGTAAGGGGATCCTTAGGTGGTGTCACTTCACTCGGTTCCTACTTATATTATTCCCCTTCCTCTTCCAAGTTTACTTCATCATCTCCTCCAATTCCAGGTGAATCATCTACATTTTCCTCCGATGCGTTATTTATTTCTTGCACCTCTTCCTTTTTTTTCTTCTTCCTTACGCTGCTCGGTCTTTCATATTCTTCCTGGGTGACTACATGACTTCCGATGATATTAGGGTTGGAGATATTTGTCTGCTCGACTAGTAAAAGGAATTCAGTTGGCCACTCCTTATTTATCTCCTCATGTCTTCATCAGTTAATTTATAGTATGACTGCAGATCCTCCTTGGTTTCATCCCTGCATGTCGTGATGTAAATGAAATGTCTGTCTGTGTGGAACTTCGCTATTTTCTTGTAAGTATGAAAATTGTTCGGAGTCGTTCGAGGAACTAACTCAATGGCTCACATGAGCTAGAGATAGTAAGTGTGGAAGACAATGTTCAACTTCCACTGCTTCTCCATATCGTTGGAATACCACAAAGTGGTGAACCTCGTAGCCAGTGGTTCTGATGTCTCGACTTCCGTGAATGTCGCTTCCTCTAGCATCTCTCAAGCAACAAAGACAATGAGTATCAACAACCAGCTGAGGTGGAACTCATAGCATTGGTCTTGTGCTTTGTGACCATCCTTCTCTAACTCATTCATGAGGTAGCTCACCCAGTTCATATGCATGCCCTCAACGCACTTCCCTACGAGGTTGACGACGAACCCCATGACCTACGTCGGTATGTTCTTCCTGACGAGCTTACCAACCATCAACTGGAAGGCTAGGTGCATTGTGCCATTCTGAATGGAGGCTACCTTGTAGCCCCACTTCCCTTTCTCTACATCGTTGTAGGTTTCCTTAATCCATTGTGCTAGGGTGTGATCTGCAACCTTCCCTAGGTAGAAGTCCTGCGAGTCTAATCGCTACATACTCAATCCAGTGATCTTGTGGATCAACATCGGATCCACAATGATGTGCCTATCTAACCATAGGTACCCTCCATGGAAGCACAACAAGAGGATTTTAATGCATGCGTTAACCTCCTGATGTCTACCAAAGTATGGTAGCTTCATCACATTAAGGATAGTGGACCTCGCGATGTCCATGGTCCATGGATGGGGAACGATCTTCAGCTTCCTCCCAGTCATCTTTCTCAGGTAGATATGTGGTGCAAGCATCGTGTAATTCTTTTTGTCTCGCAGGTTGTAATCGTTGATCTTCAGAGTTGGGATATGTGCCAACTGCAGGCCTACTGCGTGTATCCCCTTCGGGAGGTACGACGTGATCAGTGTATAGTCAAATTCTATCAGTTCACTATCACAGCTAACCGTGCCATCCAGAGGTGGGATATAGTCAGGTAGGACCGTCGCGATGAGCTTCGCATTCACTAAGTCATCACAGTGCTTGCTTTGTTTCTCTGTCACATTTTGGGATGGCCTAGAGTGATGTGTTGTCGACGAGGATGCTTTCGATCCTCACATTGATGAGGCTTGTACTCCTGCGAACATGTCCTTGTCATCCATAAGGTCAATTAGAATCTCTTTTACAAAATCCTCTATTGCACTGAAGTCGTCCAACATACACACTCGTAATCGGATATTTGGGGTAGGTGACTGGTCTTCTCCAAGAAAGTGAATCGATGGCAAGGTCTCAATAAACATAGTGTGATAGTAATTAGCTCTCTCTAGGCTCAGGTAATCATAATTTTTAAAAGTGTCCTTGGTGGGACATGCAACAGAATAAATAGATAATGGAGTAATGGACTCCTCCAACAGGTAGGAATGCCTCAATCAATACGATTCCAACCATTGTGGAGTGGTCCCAATGGTCCAAGGGTGATTCTGGAAATAAACGAATTTATAGTCGTTCTGGAGCATTGGTCGAATAGTCAGGATGCTTCCAATGGTCATATTTCTTCACCGTGGCGAAGTGCCAATCTGCGTTGTTCTACTATTCCAGCAATGTTCAAGTTCTGCAAGCCTTCCTTCTGCGAAGCCCTCTCTGGAACCTCCTGCAATTTTTCTAGCTTTGATTTCTTCTTACTGATCTTTCTTGCTTTCTTTCCTGTGATTTTCATCTCTAGATTCCTCTTTCCGTTCTTGTTCTTTTCTCTTCTTAGCATAGTAACTTCGCACTCCTGAGGGTCTTTTACAAGGTTTGAGGATAATAATTCTTCTCTTACTGGAGTAGGTGCTCTACTCTCCTGCATGGATAAGTTCTTTAAGCCTTCTTGTGTTCTTTCAACTTCAAAAGCCATGTATCTAGCCCTCAGTTGCTTCAATTTGTCCTCTTGTTCTTTTATTAAGTGCGCTATTCTCCTAGCCATGAAATCCTTTATTTCTTGCTTTTTCCTTTCTATAGCTTCTTCCTCTGCTTTCCTTGTGATTCGATCTTTCTCAATCCAAGTCTTACCTAACAAAAGTGGAAATGGGGCGTTGTTTTCAACAAACTTAATAACCTCAAATTCTTCTTCTGTCGATGTTCCATGAAAAATAATAGGTGTATGAGTAAGTATTCCACATAGGGTTATCATATTTCCTCTGAACAAGCCAATCCCTCCCAATGAAGGAACCATAGCAGGCTTTCCCAAAATTTTCCAAGTACTTTCTGTCATAATATTCACTTGTGTGTCCTCATCCAATACACAATCTATGTCAAAGTCCCTTATTCTCGTCTCTATTTGCTTTTTGTCTTTCAAGATATCTAATAAAATGTTATCTTTGTGATCATTCATTGCTTCTTTCAACTGTAATAATATAGTCTTTGTTTCTTTCTAGTTCTTTATCATATCCTTAGCTTCTTGACCTTCTTCATGGTTTTCTTGTCTCAGGTTCATCTCTTCAACTTTAGCAATCATTCTTGGACAATCCAAAACCTCATGACCAACAGATTTACAACAAAGACAAATAGGACCTGTACCAGGGCATGCCTTATCAAGATGTCTCGGTCTTCTACAACTATAACAAAGAGTCAATCCTCTCTTTATTTTAAATGATCCCAAACCTTTCCTGTATTGCGCATTGGGATCTCAGTGTTGTACCTGCAAAAAAATCTTTCTAGGGTCTTGCATCCATTTGTTAGTCCAAAAATTATTTCTATGCATAGGAATACCATATCTTTCACTATTTCTATCAGATCTATTCATATCATATCTTATTTTTTTTATTTGTGCCCTAGTTTTTAGGC
>JZKD02S2218678.1:11048-28536 GCA_000966675.3 Picea glauca
ATGGGTGTTGTTTCTTCATTTTCATTTTCCTTCATGTCCAAATAACTTCATCAATCTTCTGGTCCAAAACCCATGACTAGGGTTGACATCAATGACAACAACCAATCTTCCAACATGGAGAAGCACCACTTGGCACTATTATGATATCCCAACAAAGTTCCAGTATTGAAAACCTACCTTCTGTGAAGTCTCCTCTAGAACCTCCTGCAACTTTTCTATCTTTTCTCTCTTCTTACTAAGCTTTCTAGATTTCTTCCCTATGATTTGGGTCTTGGTATTCCTCTTTCCATTTTGATTCTTATCTATACTCAACATAGTAACTTCACGCCGATGAGATTTTTTCATAGGGTTCAAGGGTAATACTTCTTTTTTGTCTGGGGTAGGTGATCTACTTTCCTGTATGGACAGGTTCTTCAAGTCTTCCTGCGCTTTTTCAGCTTCTACAACCCAGTCTCTGGTCCTAAGTTGCTTTGACTTGTCCTCCTCTTCTTCTATCAAGCGCGCTATTCTCCTGGTCATGAAATCTGTTAATTCTTTATTTTTCTGTTCTAGGGCCTCTTCTTCTTTTCTCTAGATCTGATCTCTCTCAATCCAGGGTTTTTCTAATAACATAGAAAATGGGGTGTTGTTCTCAACGAATTTAACAACCTCAAATTCTTCCTTTGTCGAAGTTCCATGAGCATGCATAGAGATCTGGGTAAGGCTTCCACATAGGGTTATCAGTTTTCCTCTAAAGAATCCTATTTATCCTAATGAAGGAACCATAGTAGGCCTTCCCAAAATTTCCCAAGTACTTTCTGTCATGACATTCACCTGTGTTTCCTCATACAAAACACAGTCTATGTTGAAGTCTCCTATTCTTGCTTCTATAAACTCTTTTTCTTTGAATATCTCTAATAAGTTGATATCTCTGTGATCATTCAAGGTTTCTTTCATTCGTAGTAATATAGTGTCTGATTCTTTCTGGGTTTCTGCCATGGTCTTAGTTTCTTGGCCTTCCTCGGGGTTTTCTAGTCTTATGTTCATTCTTTCAAGCTTAAAAATAATTCTAGGGCAATCCAAAACTTCATGGTCCATAGATTTACAACAAAGGAAAGTAGGACCTTTACCAGGGAATTCCTTAGCAAGATGTCTCGATATTCTACAACTATAGCAAAGAGTTAATCCTCTCTTTCTCTTGAATGATCCCCAACCTTTCCTGTACTGCGCACTAGGATCACAATAACTAACCTGCAAAAAATTCTTTCTAGGATCCCGCATCCATTTTTAATTCCAAACATTCTTTCTATGCATAAGAATAACATATCTTTCATTATTTCTATCAGATCTATTCATATCAAATCTTCTTTCTTCTATCTGTACCCTAGTTTTCAAATTAGGACCAAATCTTTTAAACATACCTAGATCCATTCTTTCGAAATAAAAATTTTCACTTATCTTACCTTTCTCAGATCATAAAGCCTCAATATCTTACCTCTTTTCTTCAGACCAGACTTCTCTTCTTAGCACAGAGATTCGCAAGTCAAGTAGAATATTGTGCACCAAAGTAGAAGATCTATGCATAGAGCTTTCTCTTTTCTTCAGTTCCTAGCAATCATAGTTTCAAGTCCTGGAAACAGAACCATTTGTTGGCATAGGGGAAAACCCAGGGTTCAACACTTCAACAACGCACCAATAAAACCCTAACTACCGGCCCTTTTGGCAACACCTGCGAAGCAAATGAAGTCTCACCCAAGGTAGAGGTAGGGGTGGTTGCAGGACTCTAGTGTATGCAACCTTAGCTAGGACACAGATATGTGATTGTAACACCTTAACAAAGCACTTAGAAGATATAGTTCATTAGTATTTAACCTTTGTTTACAATGCAGATAAACCCTAATTACAAAGCAATGCAGTATTCATCCAGATCTAATATATTCAAGCACTAAGAATATCAACATAGATAAGATCTAGCATCTTATTTACATCATTAGGCACTAAGCTATCATATTCATCTAAGCATACATCATTACACTAAGAAGTAATCATATAAACAGTAAAACATTCACATTGCACAAAGCGACCACAACACAGGATATATGTGGTTCACCCCCAGCCTAGGGCTACGTCCACCAACTCTTCTCTTCTTTATTATCTTCGGTCAAGCTGATTACATGCACATAGCATCAAAATCCTACTCCACAAAAGACAGGAGATCTGTGCGCACCTCTCCATATCCTCCTTCCCTGAGCTAGGTTACAGCACAAAGCCTTTACACAATCTCTTACAGGCACTCACACTTAGCCTTGCAATCCTCACACAGTATGCATAAAGAATTTACAACTATCACTTATCACAACATCACATAGATGTGTATCTTCTCTTTCCACTTAGAAAGGTACCAATCCCCTCTTTACATTGCCTAGATATCTATTTATACATTACAAAAAGGCCTAACCATGAGTAAACCCATGGGACGATATCCCCATACTCGTTACATAAGCCCAAAAACCAAAAATCCCTAAAAAGGGGTCAAGATTCCACGATCTCTGCTTCGACTTGCGCTCCATCTTCAACAGCCTGTCGAAGTCCCAAAATAGGTCAAACCTGACCAAGGATCTCCAAAACTTGGTCAAGGGCCAACACCATTATATATCAAACAAAATTGGGTCCATTACCCAACCTTTGTGCTACCGGACTTTCTTCAAGGGTTGACATCAATGACAACCAACCCAAATTATCAACAAATACTTGGGTCACATTATTAGTCAGGAAGTGGTCCATGTTGATCCCAAAAAGTATTCCAACTATGTAGGATTGCTCATGCCCTAAGACTTTGAAAATATTATGCAGATTCTTAGGATTTACAGGCTACTATAAGAAGTTTGTGGAGAATTATGGGTGAATTAATACCCCCTTAACTACCTTGCTAAAATAGAATTATCTTGTATGTAATGAACCTATTGAGCAGACCTTTTCATCCTTAAAAGAATCCATGTGTGCTATGTTGGCATTATTGATTATGTGTTGTCATTGATGGAAACATGAGTCAAAGATGTACAATAATCAGATGAAAATAAAGATCGCCTTGGGGCAGAAGAAATTCATGATCATTTTTTATCACGATAGGATCAACAATGATTCTATGTTCCTAAAGCTCAGGAGAGATAGTGGGGAGATTCTACAAAGAATACACACATAGAATTAGAGAATGCAATGTTAAGGTCTTTGGAAATGATGAAGGAAAGCTCAGAAGGGAGAGCACATTGCAGAATTGCTATCGGGATTGAAATCCCCACAGTACAACTACAAAAGAATCAAGGAAGAATCATGTCCATTGATATAGTTCTTGGGAAAATATTGGATCATCAGATCCCACAGAATTGATGGCCTACACAGAAGAATCCCTTGTGAAGGATCGTGGAAATCTAATCATCCATTCAAATGTTGGGAGTAATTACAACCATCATATCAGTTAGAACCATTGATAAAATCCAAATGGAAGAATAACGTATGTTTTGGTGCATCAAAACTTCACCACTTCGGTGAACATTGGAGATAATGCAGAGGCACGAACTCCCGAAGTCACAAAATCCCACCAACCATTATATCAAGGAGGGACTTCAGATTAATTCTAGACCATCCGATCGAGTTTGGTTGAAGGACAATGTAAGCCACAATATCTTGGAGTATTGGATTAAACAAACTCATGCATACCATTGTTATAATATCTCCTCGGGTGTAATACAAGTCATTGGATCAGGTGGTCAACTCTGACACTGACCACTCCAGAAAAAAGAAGTCTAAAATGGGTAAGTTTACCTAAAGGTCGAAACCCCGAAGTCAACCTCGAAGTCATGAACTCTCGTCGACAATCAGATCAGAAAATCCTGTCAACCATTGATTTGGAGTGAAAACTGTCAGAGCACGCTAATAAATATAGTGTTCAAATTTGTTCTTGACCTACTCGGGTGATAAACAACTCATATGAACCAAGAACTCTTGAACCCTAGAGTTCCAAGATCAACAAAGGCCATCAAATCAAGATAGTTGAAGATATACGGTGGTAGATATATATTCCGTACTTCAACAATGTTCGAAGGTTGATATAAAGGTGAAAAACTCCTAGAGCCATGAAGTACCTAAGCCATGAAGTGTGAATCCATGATCTAGGAGGGATAAATGTGTAAGAAGACAAATATGACACGTGGCCCAATCAGATGGTGACAAGTGTCCAGGTCAACGTGGCACATAAGGACTATGAAACTCATGGATCAGGGTGACACATGGCACACATACTATGGGTCCATGTCAACCTAGGTGATGTCAACATACCACGTCACTCTGGAACTACAACCTCCAGGGATATCCAACTTCTCCTACCTACAAAAATGCTCGAAGCTCTAAAGGATGAAGTCGCAAACTAACATTGGTTGTTGATCTAATATCCTCCAGGATATCTCATGACCGTTCGATCAAGCATAGTGGAAAGATAGAGTAAGCATGAATCACAAATTAATGATAAATGTTGATCCACTTTGTGAGCATTCTCGACTGGTGATCAAGCACAATGGAAGAATAGTGTAAGCATGATATGTTAACCGACAACAAGAAGTCATTGTTGTTTTATGACTTATTTGGCAGGTAAACCTCCAGAGGAATTAAACTACTTCACAATTCTAGTAACCGAGAGTCACGTAGTGTCGAAGATCTGAAATAATATATGACCATACATTGAGGAAGAATATCCACTACCGAGATCCAAAAGCGCAAAAGTAACATGCATGAATATTAACTTGGTGTAGGTAGCACACAATGATCTGGACCGTTGAATTTTATGGAGACATGTCAACTCAAGATTGAAGTGCACAGTGCCAAGTGTTAAAGCTCCACTATGTTGAAAGAGAACAGACTGAAGATCTCAACTCCTAATTAAGTTGTGATCGTCAATTTTGTTGAATCCTTTGGGTAATATAGGACCATCCATTCAACGAAAGATTAAAATCGACCATCCGATATACTAGTGAATACAATAAACGCAATTCAGAGAAATTTACTCTGGAAGGATACAAGGTTTGAAAAGTCGAATAATCCCAAATACCTAGAGAGCTAGAGCTCCTGTTGGACTAATTCTAACAGTCCTAGCTCTTGGTCATGTGAAGTTTCTTAAAATCAACTCGAGGGAAAATTTCAATAACTACACGGAAAAAATGACTTAATCCCTTGGTTCTTAGTTGAAGGGCATATGAAAAATATGTCAACAAAGAGTACTCATATGTACTTTGATGAAGTTTACTTCAGGATGTATTACTCTGATAAAATTCAATAAGGTCGAAGTCCGGTGGACTTGGTTCCAACATTGGTCCCATGATAGAGGAATAAGGGTGAAAGAAGAGGTGCTATGAACAATGCTTTAAATGGATAAGCCCGTTGTTTTGAGCCCACGGTCATTTGAACATTGGGTTGAAGGAAGTGCCTCATATAGATTTAATTTTTGTAAACATCTTAAGGTCTGTAGAGTAATTCAATAGAGAATTAACACCATAACAATACAAAGAATCGGTAAAAGCTCGAATATGATCTGTTGGTGAACTGAGGACGCAACAGAAGCATGAGAATGATATAATGAGTCGATCCATATATGTTATCAACTCATGAGGACAAAGTTTGAATCAAGATTAGTTAGTTAAATGAAGAGGTGCAATGTTTCATGTCAAAAAGACACATTGGTTCAATCCTATATCGTTTGAAATATTATATAAACCAGAAGTGGTGGTTTGTGGATATATATATATATATATATAGCTTTAATGAAAGTTCATTCTACCAGGTTGGTGCATGTTTACAAGATGAGTTTTATCATGAGGATTGGATTCCTCACATCTCAATTGGATTTGAGATCAATAAGTTGGGTCTTGTTATGAGGGTTGGATTCCTCATTTCTCAGTTGGATCTGAGAAGTACAAGATGGGTCTTGTATCAGAGAGTTGGATCAATATTCAGTTGAAGTGGAAGATATTAAAAGATTGATTTAATTTGTATTCATTCAACTTAAATAAATAAAAGAAAGATATTTTATCTACTTCATATAGTTTGTATTATAAGTGTTTATGAATTATTAATTGAGATGCATATATCTTATTTAGTTAATTCATTTAATCTGTGAGAGTGTGAAAAGAAGTCAAAGTTTCAGACACTGATTTTACCCCACCCCTCTTAGTGAAGTGTATATTTCAACAATTGGTATCAGAGTGGGTGCCTTCAACACAATTTAAACACTGGAAGGTACATTCGTAATAAATGGGTGGACAAATGGATCTCTCCACAAATGAAGATCCCTTATTTGATGGAACCGACTATTCTTCATGGAGGGAAAGAATGAAATGGTATATGAAGTCAAGAGGATCTGGTGTTCGAGATTCAATAGTATCTAAAACTTGGTACTCAGCTACCTCAAAGAACAAAACCAAATCTGCAAAAGAAGAAAAGAAAAATAATTCAATAGCATTAAAGGAAATCCAGAATGGACCGTCATACCAAGTCAAAGAAAAGATGAGACACTGCACCTCTGCTAAAGTGATATGGCTCCAACTAGAGAATTCTTATCAAAATAAAGAACAAAACAAAGAAATGGAGAATTCCATTCAGTTTATAGAACAAAACAAAGAAACAAAAAAATCCAATCAGATTAAAGAACCAAACAAAGAAATGCAGAAATCAAATCATATTGAAGAACAAAATACAGATAAACAAAATTTTGATCAGAATAAAGAACAAAACATAGAAGAGGAAAATTTCATCAAAGAATTGATGCAAACCCCATTCATCAACAGAGAATACTACTACATCAAGTAATTGATGAATACCTCAGTATTCATTAAAGAAAAACTATTAGATTTTAAGAATGATGTTATAACTACATTTGAAGTGATTAGTATGGAACCAACAAATGGTCTATTTATTGAAGTTACTAAGGATGTTCTTAACCAACTTGAATACACAGTTATGTGCACTTTTGAAGAGTTGGAGAAACTTAAAAATAAAGAAATGTTGCTACTACAACAGTTAGATCAATCTAACCATGAAGATAATGAACAAAAGATTCAGCTAGAAAACAAAGAAGAAGAAATCAAAATATTGAAGATCGAAGTTGCTAATCTAACAGAAGAAATGGAAGAATTGAAAACACATGAAAATAAAATAAAATAAGTACTAGAAGAGATGAAAGAAATGGTCATATGTCTAAAAACTCAACTTGAAGAAGCTAAGAAAAATGAAGAAGCCTAGAAGATCCAATTAACTAAAAGAGAAGAATCATGTGACATGTGGAATTGGAAATTATTAACGTCAAAAAGATAAATGAAAGTAATAATGCAACTCTAATTACTCAAATTGAAGAAGCTAAGAAAAATGAAGCACATAAGATCCAATTAACTAAAAATGAAGAATCATGCCACAGGTTGGAATTGGAAGTCATCAATCTCAAAAGGATTCAGATAGAAAACAAGGAAGAAATCAAAAGAATGAAGAATGAAGTTGTTGATCTAACAAAAGATATAGAAGAGTTAAAGATATATGAAAAAACTGATAACTGCACAGAAGTCTTGGATGATACAGAAGAGATAGTCATCAATCTAAAGACTCAACTTGAAGGAGCTAAGGAAAAAGAAGAAGCCTTGAAGATTCATTTGACTAAAAAGGAAAAAACATGTCACATGCTGGAAATGGAAGTTATCAACCTAAAAAATAAGAATGAAAAGACAAAATCAACTGTCAAATTTCAGAACAACTCATCTATCCTAGATAAGATCTGGAATAGTCAAAGACCAACTAACAACAAAAACGGTCTTGGATACAATAAGAAATAATAAGGTGGCAAATGGAGAAACATTCAAAAACATGATAAAGGATCATACTCCTCAAAAGAAAAAGGTACAATCACAAACCTAAAACAAACCATGAACTTTGTCAAGGAAGGAGGCTATAAAAGTCAAAAACAAGAAACATATCAAAAAAAAACTTCTCATGTCACAACAGACCCAAGTATGGAAACACCTTCAATGGTTATTTATTTTCTTGTAATAACTTTGGTCACAAAGCATTGAAATGAAAGAGTCCTGAAAAGAAAAATTCAGGAAGGTCCAATAACTCAATGAGATGTTGCAGATGCAATTATGTTGGCCACACAACAAAGTTTTTTCATACAATGAGATGTTACAACTATGATAGGTTTAGTTACAAAGTCCAAAACTACAGAAAATCAAGAAGTCAATCCATGAGAAATAATTCATACAAGTCAGGAAGAAAATCTAATGAAGGTTGGAAGAAAATAAGAAATGAAGTCTCAAAGAACAAATCTAGAAAAGAAAGATCCTACAAACAAAATATCTCATGAAAAGGTATGGAGAAGAAAATATGAAATAGAAAGCAATAGAGATGATCTGGCACCTGAAAATGAAGAAGTTCCACTTACATAGAATAGTGATGAATCTTCAATAGCATATCAACCAGAAGAATTGAGCAGTGAAAATCTTGGAAGTTTTCCAATTTTATTTTCATGAACTACTAAATTTATCCTCGATGGAAAAATATGAATAAAAGGAAGGAGGAAGGATTTTACAACATGATTTGGTGTAAGTACTACAAAATACTACTAAAATATGGTATGATCTAAACCCAATGAGGAATTTCCAAAAGAATGAAAAACTTATGAAGAGGACTTAACAAACAACAAATGAAAGAACAAATTCAATCTTATTTCTAAGGGACAAAAGTTGAATTTGGTTTCTGCATAATCGAAGGACCGTGAATAAGATATTAAATTGGTTGAAGAATGGAAATTAAATTAATTGGTATAGATAAATGGTATTATTGTGAAAGAACAAAATATCAACAAGAATAAAGAAACAGATCAAGAAGATTAGTAAGATTCACACCCTTGTCCTTTAGTACAAAGGAGAAGACTGTAAAATCCTATGAAACAGTAAAAACTCAGGGGGAGTATTTAATTTGGTCTTCAAATTAGAAAGTCATTGGATTAGGTTTAAAAGAGTTGATCACTACAAAAAAATTGGTATCAATAAGACTACCTATTTGAACACAAAATCCCAAGAGATTGAGATAACAACTGGCACATTCACAGGGGGAGAAAATAAAATAAAAATTTAACTATTTTCTATTGATGTCAAAGGGGGAGAAAAATAGTAAAAAAAAATGGTATTCATATTTGGTATAAGTAAAAGTTCAATCCTCCAACCTGAAAATGAGATCAGTGATAGGGGGAGAAAAAGTATTTGTTTTACAAATATGTTCCCTCAATTCCAAAGGGGGAGATTGCTTGCATTATTGATTATGTATTGTCATTGATGGCAAGATGAGTCAAACATGTACAATAATTAGAGGAAAATAAATATCGCCTTGCGGAAGAAGCAATTCATGATCACTGTTGATCATGATAGGATCAACAATGATCCTATGTTCCTAAAGATCAGGAGAGATATCGGGGAGATTCTACAAAGAATACACACAGAAAATCAGAGCATGCAATGTTAAGGTATTTGGAAAGGATGAAGGAAATCTCAAAAGGGAGAGCACATTGAAAAAGTGCTATCGGGATTGAAATCCCCACAATTCAACTCCAAAAGAATCAAGGAAGAATCATGTTTGTTGATATAGTTCTCGAGAAAATCTTGGACTGTCAGATCACACAAAATCTAGAGCCTACATAGAAGAATCCCTTTTGAAGGATCATGGAAATATAGTTGTCCATTCAAATTTGGGAGTAATATCAACCATCATATCAATTAGAACCATTGATCAAAGCCAAGTGGAAGGATCGCGTAATTTTCGGGACATCGAAACTTTTCCACTTTGACGAACATTGGAGATAAGGCAGAGGCATGAACTTGCGAAGTCATGAATTCACGAAATCCCTCCAGCCATTAGATCAAGGAGGTACTTCAGATGAATTCTCAATCATCTAATCAATTTTAGTGGAAGGACAATGTAAGCCACAATATCCCAGAGTCTTGGATTAAATGAACTCATGCATATCATTGATCTAATATATCCTCGGGAGAAATACGAGTCATTGGATTGGGTGGTCAACTCCAGCGTTGACCACTACAACGAAAATAAGTCTAAAATATGTAAGCTTACTTGAAGGCCGAAGCCCCAAAGTCACGAACTCTCGTTGACCGTTAGATCAGAAAATCCGACCAACCGTTGATTTGGAGTGAAAACTATCAGAGCGCGCTAAGAAATATAGTGGTCAACTCTAGCCTTGACCTAATTCAGAGATAAACAACTTAGATGAACCAAGAAATCTCAAACCCCGGAGTTCCAGAATATACAAAGGTCGTCGGATCAAGATAGTTGAAGATCTACAATGGAAGATATATATTCGACACTTCGGTGATGTTTGAAGGTTGATATAAAAGTGTAAAACTCTCGAAGCCATGAAGTACTGAAGCCATGAAGTGAAAATCCATGATCCAAGAGGGAGACATGTGGCAGAAGACAAAGATGACACGTGGCCCAATTATATGGTGACACGTTTCAAGGTTGATGTGGTACATAAGGACTGTGAAAGTCATGAATCAGGGTGACACATGGCACACATACTATGGGTCCACATCAACCTAGGTGACGTCAACATACCACGTCACTCTGGGACTACAACCTCTGGGGATATCAAAATTCTCCTACATGAAAAAATGATCGAATATTTGAAGGCCGAAGTCGCGAACTAACATTGGTCATTGATCTAAGATCCTCCAAGATATATCATGATCGTTAAATCAAGCATAGTGGAAAGATAGAGTACGAATGAATCATGAAGTAATGCTAACCGTTGATCTAGTTAAGGAGCATTCTTGACCGATGATCAAGCATAGTGGAAGAATAGTGTAAGCATGAGATGTTAACCAACAACAATCGATCATCGTCATTTTATAACTTATTTAGTAGGTAAACCTTCGGAGGAATTGAACTAATTAAGAGTTCTAGTAGCCCAGAGTCTCGGAGTGTCGAAGCTCAAAAATAATATATGACCATCCATTGAGGAGGAAGATCCATGGTCGAGATCCAAAAGCACAAAATTAATGTGCATGAAGATTAACTTGGTGGAGGCAACACACAATGATCTAGACCGTTGAAGTTTATGGACACACGTCAACTCAAGATTAAAGTGCACAGTGGCCAAGTGTTAAAGCTCCACTATGTTGAAAGAGCACGGCCAAAGATATCAACTCTTGATTAAGTTGTGATCGTGGATTTTGTTGAAGCCTCTGGGTAAGCCAGAATCGTCCATTCAATGGGAGATTAAAATCGACCATCTGATATACTAGTGAATAGAGTATACACAATTTGACAGAATTTACTTTGAAAGGATACAAGGTTTGCAAAGTCCAATAATCTCGAATACCCAGAGATTCAAAGCTCCTGTTGGCCTAAGTCTAACAGTCCTATCTCTTGGTCATGTGAAGTTTCTTAAAATCAACTCGAGGGCCAAGTTCAATAACTACATGGAAAAAATGAGTTAAGCCCTTAGTTCTTAGCCGAAGGGAACATGACAAATATGTCAACAGAGACTATTCATATGTACTTCGATGAAGTTTACTTTGAGAAGTATTACTCTGATAAAATGCAAGAAGGTCGAATTCCGGAGGACTTGGTTCCAACATTGGTTTCGTGATAGAGGAATAAGGGTGAAAGAAGAGGCACTATGAACAACACTTAAAATGGATAAGCCCGTGGTTTTGAGCCCGCGGTCATTTGAACATTGGGTTGAAGGAAACACATCATACAAATTTCATTTCTGTAAACAACTTAAGGTATGTAGAGTAATTTGATAAAGAATTAACACCATAAAAATACAGAGAATCGGTAAAAGCTCGAATATGATCTGTTGGCGAATTGAGGATGTAGAAAAATCATGAGAACGATAAATTTTGAATCAAGATTAGTTATTTAAATGGAGAGGTGCAATGGTTCATGTCAAAAAAACACATTGGTTCAATCTTATACTGTTTGAAATACTTTATAAACCAGAAGTGGTGGTGAATCTAAGGTTGTCTTGGTGGATATATATATATATATATATATATATATATATATATATATATATATAATGGATTAAATAAAAGTTCATTCTATCAGGCTGGTGCTTGTGTACAAGATGATTCTTATCATGAGGATTGGATTCCTGATTTCTCAATTGGATCTGAGAAGTACAAGTTGGTTCTTGTATCAGAGAGTTGGATCTCTCATATTCAGTTGTAGTCGAAAATATTAAAAGGTTGATTTTATTTTTATTCATTCAAGTTAAATAAATAAAAGGAAGATATTTTATCTACTTCATATAGTTTGTGTTAAAAGTGTTTATGAATTATTAATTGAGATGCATATATCTTATTTAGTTAATTCAGTTAATCTATGAGAGTGTGAAAAGTAGTCAAAGTTTCTGACATTGACTCACCCCCCCCTCCTCTCAGTGTCAAGTGTATATTTCAACATGCTATGCCTATTCTTAGCCATGCATGCTTTCACTAATATTTTTATATTGGAATGTAATGATTCGAGTAGAGGTCTTAGAGAAGTGATGATACAATAAGGGTGCCTCTTGGAATTCACCAATAAACAATT
The DNA here is from genome assembly GCA_000966675.3 of Picea glauca. Lineage (NCBI taxonomy): Eukaryota > Viridiplantae > Streptophyta > Pinopsida > Pinales > Pinaceae > Picea > Picea glauca. The sequence continues at coordinate 23,673 of JZKD02S2218678.1, forward strand.
GCATGACAAGAATTTGGGCAAGTCCACTTATGACAAAGAGATGATGGCCATCCTTCCTGCAATAGATACTTGGTGTCCATATCTCATTGGGAGGTGCTTCCAGATAAAGATAGATCATCATAGTTCTAATTATTTTACAGAACATAGGTTTTCAACACCTTATCAACACAAGTAGGTTAATAACATGCTTTTCTATGGTTATAATATCATATATAAGAAAGGCAAAGAGAGTGTGGTGGTAGATGCTTTGTCTAGCAAATATGATAATGAAGGATCTTTCTTTGATTTATGCCTACCCATACCATATTTTCTCCGACAAGAATAGTTGGCACATGTCACTATGGTTTACATCATCCAAATAATTCAAGAGGACCCCAGTTCCCCAAAGGGATATACTTGGCAGAAGGATACATTGCAGTGTAAAAGGTATATTTTTCTAGTGCCAAATTCAACTTTAAAACAATGGGTGTTAAAGGAATTGCATTCCTCCCCTAAAATAGGTGACTATGGATTTTATAAAACCTATGAATGAAACAAGTTCTCTTTCTTTTGGGAAGGAATGAAAAAGGAAATCCATACTTTTGTAGCATAAGGTGATTCTTGTCAAAGGAATAAGAGCGAGACAATGAAGACTTCTAGGGCATTGTGGCCATTGCTAATACTCACCACTATCTAGATTGATGTTTCCATGGATTTTATTGTGGACCTATTGAAAGAAAGAAACAAATCGATCATGGTGGTCATTAAATGCCTTTCCAAATATTCTCATTTTTGTGCCTTATTGTAACCATTTATCCCTTCCATAGTTGCCCAACTTTTCATGGTTTAAATTTTTAAGTTACATGGCATGACCACTTCCATTGTGTCAACTTGTGATCCCACTTGTTGTTTCTTGAGATGTTCGTGGATAAGGATTAGTGCCAAGTCACCCTATGGAGGAAAATTGACTTTCCTGCTTTAGGTTATCCTGAAAGAATCTAGTTGAGAGAAGGGGTAACCCTTAAATGAAGTTCTTTGAATAAATATTTCTACAATCAACTTTAAAAAAATTATATTTTTTAATAAACTCAAAATAATCGATTTAAAGAAGAAAAATGTTCATATAATAAGAGAAGCAATGAAAATAAAGACTAAGAAATATTAACAACTTTTCTTTCACACTAAATGCACCATATTTCCATTCAACCATATATTTAATTCATTTAATAAATATGGAAAAAAAAAATTGAGAATACAAACTTCTACAAAATAACATAGTTCATGGAAAATACTAAGTCGAAGTAAACATATATCCAAGCATATCAAGAATTCCTATTCTAAACTTACTTGGGTGAAAGAAAGCATATTGGGAATATTTTTAAATGATAACTGTTATTAATTATAAACATTGAAGGTGACTTCAACATAGATTCAAATTCATCTTCAGATTGAAGATAATACAAAAACAATTATTGCTTATTATCATTATGAATATAAATATATTCTCAATTTCATATTTTAACACCATCAACATATAGTGCAAGAAACAATATGTATTAAATGTGATAATACAAAAATAATTATTGCCTATTATCATTATATTATCATTATGAGTATATTATTGATTTTGTATTTTAACACCATCAACATATAGTGCAAGAAATAATATGTATTAAATGCATGTTACTCTTATATAATAAATAGAAAGAAAAATCTCGATAATACATTTCTAAAGATTTTCTTGATTCAAAGAGTTTGGAGTGTCAAAATGTTTGACAACCGGAAAGAACTTAAAGAAAAACATAGAACAAATACATAACAAGCTTCACCAAAACTGGTTGATTGAGGGATGAATCCTCAAGAAACCTAGAAGAATTATCAAACACATATTTTGTTAGAAATTTCAAGTACATTCTTCTCCAATGTGTTCAATTGACTGAAAAAATAAATTCATTTTTTCAGTCCCAAAATCATTGATCCCTTTTCTTTCTTTCTTGATTGTATGTTCTTAGAACCCTAACCATTCTTCAAAGATAATTGTCTTTTTTTCAAATAATGAAGGGTGGACATTCCAAAGACATTAAAGGAAAATTTGGGTTAAAATGAGTCTTATAAGAAAAAATATGGTTGATGAGTTGGAAATTCAATAACCAATGGAATTTCAAAATTTTGGGTCAATCATAATGGTTCAGTTGGACATCTAAAAGTCAAAAAAGCTTATTTGTCACATTTTCATTTGACAATAGTTAACTACACATAAACCACACCTTGGAGAATATGTCGGTGTGATCATCCTTGATATGATAAATATTCTTCAGACATTAAATATTTAATATTTTATAATACCACTACCTCTAGATATTAAAAAAAAATATTCCCTTTAATATCATAAATATTCTCGAGACATCAAATATTTAATATTTTAAAACAAGGGCGGCATGACAACTTAGTCCCTACCAAGTAGATTTGGAAATGGAGATGATAGTTGACACCCTATAATTATTGATGATGATGATTACTGTGAAACATGAACAATATGTTAACTAGGGGATAGTTTCATAGTCTTAAAATAAATCAATTTTTAAATATTTTAAATGAAAAAATTTAACATTGATAACTATACCGCCAGAAAGATTGGAATTCAAAGAATTCGACCTAGACTCACAAGGAATGGAGGAAGACATGTTGCTCCATAACACTTAGTTTATAGATTTGTCATATGTCGTATTGGCTAGGATCTTTGACCTCATTTTTACTTTAATGTGGATGTTGTATAGTTTTGGGATTAACCTAAATTTCCTTCCAATTAAATTAAGCTAGCCAAATGAAAATTACATTTTAAAAATATTCATTTTTTCTTTTTGAAAATAAACCTTTCAAATTTAATAATATATATTTGTATATAATATTTATTATATTACATAATAAATATAATCTAAATAATATATTAGATAATAAACATAATATAAATATAATAATAAATAATATATTAGATAATAAATATAATAATGCATAATAATAAATATATAATACAATTTTTTATATTTAGATGTGATGATTGGTGAAATTCATTGATTATGTAATTAATTCTATATATTGAAAAACGTGAAGGGAGCAATAACACTTCAATTCTATCAACCAATTAGAAATGAGAAACACAAATATTTTTGTTATATCCAAAAATATATATTCGTTTTTTGTTAAACATTACATTGCATACACAAATTTATGGTAAAAAGAAAATTAATGTCACATCAGTATCACATCAAAAGAAAACCCATTGCTATATTCCCATACCAGGGACTAATAACACTACTTCCACTTATTAAAAAAAAATCCATAATAACTACTTCATAGTGGGTCATTTTGGAATATGAAAAGTATTTCATATTATTAATCTATTTAAAAGAAGAAATAATATTTTGGTTTGAGAAATAAAACACATTTATTTTAAAGCAATGGGAATTGGAATACTATAAATTTAAAATATAATTAAAATTGCTTTTTAATTGGAATGATTTAATAATTGGACAAAATCAACTGTTTGTCTAATATTTTTTCAATCTTATTCATTTAATTATAAGAAATTGCAATGAATATATTATCATTATAATTTGATAAAATGTGTTGTCTAATTGTTTTACGAAATGATTTTTTCGTTGGAATCCGACGACATAAATATGCACGAAAGCACTATTTTTTATTGTTTAAAATACATCTATGAATGCATAAATGAATTCATCATGTTGAAAAACCCTTGGGGCACTCATATTATACATAAATAATCACTCAAATCTGGGGATCTAACAATTTCTTGCCGGATTTCGGGAAAATGTTCCCGAGAAGAGTCACTTCGTAGAAACATTTAAACTATCGCTTAATAAAAAGAGAAAACATAAATAAAATAAAATAAACTGAAACATTAAATTAAATTTTAGTAAAGATTAAATTATATTTTAATAACACAAGTTTAAAAACATTGAGGGTTGGTCAAAAGAGATTAAGTGCAATATCGGAGTCAAACAAGGTTGTCCCTTGTCCCCTACCCTTTTTGGAATATACATTCACAAGTTAGAAGATTGCTTGGAAAAAGAAGGTTGTGTTGGCCCTACTCTCACTGGTATAGTAATCAATCTTCTTCTTTATGCCGATGATATCGTTCTTATGACAAGGATTCCCCATGATCTTGAAAACCAACTAAGAATCCTCAAGGATTTTGTCTCCAATATTGGTATGATTGTTAATACTGATAAGACTAAGGTCATGATTATTAAATCCAATAAGATCCCTTATGATACCTCTTCATATAAATATCTTGGAATTGATATTCACCACAAGCTCAATTGGAATTATAGCATTGAGAAAAGGATTATTGGGGGATGGAAAGCTTATTATGGACTTGAAAACAATTGTAAATCAGTTGATCTTTGGAGTTGGGATAAGAAGAAACTCCTCTTTGAGACTCTTGTTACACATGTTATTCTTTATGGATGTGAAGTCTAGGGTTGTAGTATCTCTTGTGAATCCTGGAGAAAGATAGAGAAAATACAAAAGAATTTTATAACCTATAATCTCAAAATTAAAGGAAATACACCCTATCCCATCCTCCTCTTAGAAAGAAGCCTCTCCCCCATTGAGAGCATGGCTACGACTCGATACCTAATGTATAAGAACAAGTTAAACAACATGGAAGACAAGAGGCTTCCTAAAATTGCTTCAAAATTAAGTCATAACCACCATCGACTCAAACAAGGATGACATAAAGATGTGCGATCTTGGCTAAACTATTGGGGAATCATGGAAGACACCATTTTGCAGAATAAAGATACTATTAAAAAAAACGTCAAATCAAAATTTAAGGAGAAAATGTGGTGTGATAAAGAGT
>JZKD02S2218678.1:28546-38812 GCA_000966675.3 Picea glauca
CAACATGTACCTCAACCAAAATCCCTCATCAATTTCATCATCCAAATCTGATTTGTAGCTCTGTAATAGACCTAGTGTATATGATCATATTCCTACAAACCTTCCTTAACTTTAACAACAAGAGACTAGAATTTTCATCAAACTTTTCTATAGTCTCACATGCCTAGTTTTGGATTAGTCAACAACCCTAACTTGAAGTAATCATAACTTTGAACTTGTAATGTATAAAGTTCTAAAACTAATACAAAATTTTCTTCAGTTTGTTTTATGAAATTACTCCAAATGTCACTACTTGGAACCTCTCAGAAAATGCGTTATAGCAAAAATGGCATACCTTGCTGAATTCTGGCTTATTCTAGAGAGTGACCTTGTAGAGTGTTCCCTGCATAGAATATTTGTTGAATTGATATGAACCTGTTACATAGAATACTAAAGACTATACCCTAACCAAAAAAATTGGTCTCACTAAATTTGTATATGTTATGAATAAGTTATGACATTTTTACCCGAAACACCTGTTTTTGACTAGTTTCAGGACTAACCACAAACCCTATTTTCTACGGAGTGTAACTCCCAAAATACAATGACCCACAAGCTGAATTTTTTACCATGGCTACTTGGATATGTTTTTGCAATGGAATAGCAATTTCACAATTTGCATCATTATAGAAAACAAGTTATAGCGAAAATGGTGATATGACCTGTAAATAACATACCTTAGAAAGAACCATCAAAAGAATTTATCCTTCCTTGCATTTCAGCCTTATTTTCTTCACCTTCACTCAGAATTCCAGCTTAGATATCCTTGGTTACCTCAGACACCTAAAGATATTCAATATTCAATACACTCATCACTTCACTTTATTATTTACCTTCTAAAATCCCTTAAACCACTTTGACTGCTTTGACCTTTTGGGGCTTCTAGATGACATGTGAGGGTCCTCCAACTTCGTAAGGCCATAACTCTCAAATCGTGAGGAGTTATGTGACATTCCACATACCACTAGAAATGGAATGACATGTACTATCCATCTAGAATATTATCCCTGACAAATTCACTATCCTTCATATCATTATTCCATAATTAATCATGGGTTCTCTTACTCCATAAAGCATCTTCCCGTGAGGGCTTTCACCATAAGGGGACCACTTTGGAGTTCATCCATATTTACTTCTTATAAACCATGAAAAAACAATAATGATTCATATTTACATCAAACAATATTAGGTCCATTACCAAAACCTTTGTGCTACGGGGATTTCTTCAAGGGTTGACATCAATGACAACCAACCTTAATCAACATTTTCATGCATACATTTTCAATGGTTGTTCTCAATGAAAACTATGACTATGTGTGTGTCCTGTACATTTTTATTATTCCTGAATTTTGATGCGTTCTCCTGCATATCTTTTCCATGGTTGACATCAATGATAACTAGACTTCCAACAATTGGGACTCAGGGCTATGCTATGAACTGGTAATATTTCAAATTTTCCTTCTTCTAATATGGAATTTATTATTATTATTATTATCCCAAGAGCAGGAAACCTAGGAGATCAATTTTTTTTATCAACATGACCTTAGACTCTTCATGCTCCCAAGTTTCAACTAGATAAATAATATCAATATCACCCAGGGTCTAGCTTATCATAGGACTTTTGCGCCATGGAAATCCATGAGAGTTCTAAAAAAGGATCTCGAGTGTGCCAAATTTCTATTTATTATTGTCCTTCTGGTCTCTATCCCTAACAATAGATTTTCGATTTCTAATTATTGTCCATTTTCCTTATTTCTTGGCTTCTTTTACCTTTTGAACTTCCTTCCTTAATTCATCTTAGTCTTTGGGAACAAGGTCTTCATTTATAAATATTCATGACCCTTGTAAGCTTAGAGATTTATTGAGTATGTTATATTTATGGTCATTACAACTTACATTGACACAGATCAACCTATCTTTATGTTCAATTATTTTTCATGTCCTCTTTGCTTCTATGATGTAAGTTATTTCAATTTGTGATTTATTTTTTAGTTCTTCTTTTACACTGCTAGTGTATCCTTCTCTTGTTGTTCTTTTATATCAAAGATTATGAGGTTCAAGGCTCTCTTGTTGTTCTTTTATACCAAAAATTATGAGGTTCAAGGCTCTTTTATTACGCTCATGATCCGATTCGATTAACTTATTCATTTCCTCTTTGATGGGTTTGATATCCAATTTGTTTTCTAGACTACTTATGGCCAAATTGTTGGTTAATTGTTCTTCTAGCTCTTTAATCATATCTCTCGAGTTGTGATTTTCTTCAACCTCTCCTTCTTGGGTTGATTTTTTTTGTTTTTACATTTCTTGAATTCTAGCCTCCATTGTCTGCAATTGACTCTTGAACCCCAACAATCTATCCTCTATCTATGTTTGATTCGTATCTCCGAAGGGTCTAAATTTTTTATCAAGCATCGTGTCTAACTCTATTTGGAGTTTTACTTCGCTTTCTTCACTCGTTTTGTCTAATGATTCTAATTCTACTTGGATTTTGGCATCTCTTTCTTCTCTCCTTTTTTCTAATGATTATGTATATTCATAAAGACTCTCTAGGGTGTCTTTGGATGGCATCCCCCTCACCGGATGAGTTTTTGTAATATGTGGTGGGGTGCTCATAATGAAAAGTAGAGAAAATAAGTAGAAACCAATTCACCAAACTTATGAACACGTGCCCAGGTGCTCAGCGGGTTGAAGAATCTAGAACTATCGAGCCACCCACAAAACCGTCGAGTCCAAATATTTCATGCAAAAGCGCGGAGTTTAAATAGAGGTCTACATAGTTTATGATAATAGGTATTCAAATAATAATGTATCACCGCATATTCGTATCACCGTAAAACCTTCGAGTTCAAATACTCTTCAAAACTGGAGATTCACATCACCTCAAATTCAAAAATGTAAATTTGCCTCACCGAAGATTCATAACACTGGATTAGGACACAATAGATTCACATCATGGGATTAGGGCTGAATAAGGTAGAACCACAGATCACCAGATTAGGGTTGAATAAGCTAACACCACCAAATAAGGTAGAACCACAGATTCAAAGCCATAGATGAGTTTGTTCAAAAACTCCAGAGTGTTTGTTCAAAACTGTGGGGATATGTTCAAAACCATAGAGATCTTCTGTAGAGAGATGTTCAAAACTGCAGAGAAGTTCAAAACCACAAAAGAGTTTCAAAGTCACAGAGATAGTTCAAAACTATAAAACTGAAACCTATAAAAGGTCTTTTCACACATTAATTATTTTTAACAATTAATAATGAATATATTTGAAACTTTGATCATAAGTTTTTTTAAGTTAGTGATCTAAGGATTATAAAGTGGAGTACATATTGTAAATCGAATTTCCTATAATTAAGTGGAGTACATACTTTTATTATTATTATTATTGGAATTTAATTATAGGAAAATATGGAGTAGTAGTAAGAAAATAAAATTAAAATGTTTTATCTTTAATTTAATTGCACAACTACCATTACGAAGCTGAACATTGTCTACCCAAACCTAGTTGCGAAGTTGAACCAATTTCTTGCTAACCCGAACTTAGTGACAATATTGTATTGGTTGGTATCTGACCTTCCTTATAGATAAAACCCCTAATCATTCAATATGGCATTACACTAGCTGAAGGAAAGCTATTACGGGAAAACAAAGTTCCCATATGACCTCCTTACTTATGCTACTATTTGGATGAGAGCGATTTCTCGAACCTTGTACTTTCCTGGAAATACATGCTGCCAAGTTGGGTTTAGCCAAACCACGAAGAGATCCTAAGCATGGATGCTCCCATAGATATAGTTATATTCTTATAGGTATCCATCCACATTTATTTATAGCGAAGATATATTTATAGATTAGTAGAGAGATTCTCCATCCAAAGGAGAGAGATCATTTTAGATTATTATAGGCAATCCTATTTCACAAGTGGTTGTACTCGAAGACCATGCTTACTGGCTCTAGTGATTCATTCTACAGAACCCGTCTAGTGTGGGGCTTTACATATCTTAAGAAGGATGAATAAACAATATTCTTAAAACATATCTAAGATTAAATTGCATAGTGTGTATTTGTCTAGATTAAGAGGTTAACACCGAGAATGGTGTTACATAATATTATGTAGATCTATATCTGCATATTAATTCCAAGCCTTACAACACATGAGCAGTTTCCAGTGATGATATAGAATTATTTTATTTTATGTCACTCAACGCTTATTTGCATGTTCCCACTGTAATATTAAGTAATATGAAAATGTTATTAATATTTTAGGAAAACAATCTTATTAATTGTATTTATATAAAAAAATGAGTTATCTTCAAGTTAGCATGTGAACATTACAAAATGTGTTATCAATATTTACTTTAAAAGAACTAATAGGATTCAAGATGATGTTGTCAATCATAAGGGTAAATAGTTTTGGAGGGAAAGAAAAAAAAAAACTTTTTTAATCATAGTTTTTACTTATCACTTTATAGGTTTACTCAAATTTCAAGTGTTGGAACTCATTGGATGCATAATTAAATTTAGCATCCAACTAGTACCCACTCTGCATAATTTTGATAGAGCCACACTGAGATAAACTAGAAATACATGAAATCACATTTTTTCATATATTTCTAGTTTATATCATTGTGGGTCTATCAAAAGTATGCAGAGTGGTAACTTGTTCCATGGGGATTTTAATTTTGCATCAAATGAGTGCTTACACTTGAAATTTGAGTAAAACTGTAAGGAGATAAGTTGAAAATAAAATTAAAAAATGGTTTTCCTTTTTTCTATTCAAAAATTCATAGCTATTATTTTATTATTTTAACTATATTTATTATTTTCCTTTGGAGGCCCATTTTAGACCTCAATTTTTTCTAATGGTTAAACAATTTCGAGATGTTATTAGTCCACTTAAGGGAAAAATAATCTTTGATAAATTTTCAACGGAGTTTAGGCTTTTGAATAATGTTGTCAATCTGCACAAGAGTCTACCAACTACGTCTTTAAATATCTTTATTGAATTAAATATTGTAGTGGGAAAACATATTGAATTTATATATTATAAAGGAAATGAATGGGCTAAAATAGCAAGACTTTGAAGCAAAGATCCATCAGTGACCCAAGTGTCTCAAATTGTTTCCACGTCATCACCTCTGCAGAGGCGAAGGGGAAATTAAAATAAGTTGAAATATGTGATAAGGTAAAGGAGTTGTAGAGATTGTTGGTGTAGAATGAGGAGGAAATGAACTAGACATTATAGGAAATTTTGGCCTAAAATGGGCCTCCTAAGGAAAACATAAAATAATAAAATTGTATGCCACATCACACCAAGTTAGAGGTGTATCTAGTGAAGGTTTATATATATTTCTCTATTAATGATGTTTTCCATGTAAGTTGGGTTAATATAGAGTTAAGAGGTTAGAGTTAAAAATAATAATGAGAATTTAATCAATTCTCGTGCACATACAATAAATGATAATTATCATTTATTGTGCACATACAAGAAATGGTAATCCATAGTGGATAAAACATAACTTACATACAATAAATAAAGTACTTTTATTTTTGAAAGTTATATCTTAAATTTATTATGTTGCACAATTATTTTTTAATATCTAATAATAAATTTTAATTTAAGTAATATATTAAAATTTAGCCAATAATAATTAAAAAATNTGAGGGCTTTCACCATAAGGGGACCACTTTGGAGTTCATCCATATTTACTTCTTATAAACCATGAAAAAACAATAATGATTCATATTTACATCAAACAATATTAGGTCCATTACCAAAACCTTTGTGCTACGGGGATTTCTTCAAGGGTTGACATCAATGACAACCAACCTTAATCAACATTTTCATGCATACATTTTCAATGGTTGTTCTCAATGAAAACTATGACTATGTGTGTGTCCTGTACATTTTTATTATTCCTGAATTTTGATGCGTTCTCCTGCATATCTTTTCCATGGTTGACATCAATGATAACTAGACTTCCAACAATTGGGACTCAGGGCTATGCTATGAACTGGTAATATTTCAAATTTTCCTTCTTCTAATATGGAATTTATTATTATTATTATTATCCCAAGAGCAGGAAACCTAGGAGATCAATTTTTTTTATCAACATGACCTTAGACTCTTCATGCTCCCAAGTTTCAACTAGATAAATAATATCAATATCACCCAGGGTCTAGCTTATCATAGGACTTTTGCGCCATGGAAATCCATGAGAGTTCTAAAAAAGGATCTCGAGTGTGCCAAATTTCTATTTATTATTGTCCTTCTGGTCTCTATCCCTAACAATAGATTTTCGATTTCTAATTATTGTCCATTTTCCTTATTTCTTGGCTTCTTTTACCTTTTGAACTTCCTTCCTTAATTCATCTTAGTCTTTGGGAACAAGGTCTTCATTTATAAATATTCATGACCCTTGTAAGCTTAGAGATTTATTGAGTATGTTATATTTATGGTCATTACAACTTACATTGACACAGATCAACCTATCTTTATGTTCAATTATTTTTCATGTCCTCTTTGCTTCTATGATGTAAGTTATTTCAATTTGTGATTTATTTTTTAGTTCTTCTTTTACACTGCTAGTGTATCCTTCTCTTGTTGTTCTTTTATATCAAAGATTATGAGGTTCAAGGCTCTCTTGTTGTTCTTTTATACCAAAAATTATGAGGTTCAAGGCTCTTTTATTACGCTCATGATCCGATTCGATTAACTTATTCATTTCCTCTTTGATGGGTTTGATATCCAATTTGTTTTCTAGACTACTTATGGCCAAATTGTTGGTTAATTGTTCTTCTAGCTCTTTAATCATATCTCTCGAGTTGTGATTTTCTTCAACCTCTCCTTCTTGGGTTGATTTTTTTTGTTTTTACATTTCTTGAATTCTAGCCTCCATTGTCTGCAATTGACTCTTGAACCCCAACAATCTATCCTCTATCTATGTTTGATTCGTATCTCCGAAGGGTCTAAATTTTTTATCAAGCATCGTGTCTAACTCTATTTGGAGTTTTACTTCGCTTTCTTCACTCGTTTTGTCTAATGATTCTAATTCTACTTGGATTTTGGCATCTCTTTCTTCTCTCCTTTTTTCTAATGATTATGTATATTCATAAAGACTCTCTAGGGTGTCTTTGGATGGCATCCCCCTCACCGGATGAGTTTTTGTAATATGTGGTGGGGTGCTCATAATGAAAAGTAGAGAAAATAAGTAGAAACCAATTCACCAAACTTATGAACACGTGCCCAGGTGCTCAGCGGGTTGAAGAATCTAGAACTATCGAGCCACCCACAAAACCGTCGAGTCCAAATATTTCATGCAAAAGCGCGGAGTTTAAATAGAGGTCTACATAGTTTATGATAATAGGTATTCAAATAATAATGTATCACCGCATATTCGTATCACCGTAAAACCTTCGAGTTCAAATACTCTTCAAAACTGGAGATTCACATCACCTCAAATTCAAAAATGTAAATTTGCCTCACCGAAGATTCATAACACTGGATTAGGACACAATAGATTCACATCATGGGATTAGGGCTGAATAAGGTAGAACCACAGATCACCAGATTAGGGTTGAATAAGCTAACACCACCAAATAAGGTAGAACCACAGATTCAAAGCCATAGATGAGTTTGTTCAAAAACTCCAGAGTGTTTGTTCAAAACTGTGGGGATATGTTCAAAACCATAGAGATCTTCTGTAGAGAGATGTTCAAAACTGCAGAGAAGTTCAAAACCACAAAAGAGTTTCAAAGTCACAGAGATAGTTCAAAACTATAAAACTGAAACCTATAAAAGGTCTTTTCACACATTAATTATTTTTAACAATTAATAATGAATATATTTGAAACTTTGATCATAAGTTTTTTTAAGTTAGTGATCTAAGGATTATAAAGTGGAGTACATATTGTAAATCGAATTTCCTATAATTAAGTGGAGTACATACTTTTATTATTATTATTATTGGAATTTAATTATAGGAAAATATGGAGTAGTAGTAAGAAAATAAAATTAAAATGTTTTATCTTTAATTTAATTGCACAACTACCATTACGAAGCTGAACATTGTCTACCCAAACCTAGTTGCGAAGTTGAACCAATTTCTTGCTAACCCGAACTTAGTGACAATATTGTATTGGTTGGTATCTGACCTTCCTTATAGATAAAACCCCTAATCATTCAATATGGCATTACACTAGCTGAAGGAAAGCTATTACGGGAAAACAAAGTTCCCATATGACCTCCTTACTTATGCTACTATTTGGATGAGAGCGATTTCTCGAACCTTGTACTTTCCTGGAAATACATGCTGCCAAGTTGGGTTTAGCCAAACCACGAAGAGATCCTAAGCATGGATGCTCCCATAGATATAGTTATATTCTTATAGGTATCCATCCACATTTATTTATAGCGAAGATATATTTATAGATTAGTAGAGAGATTCTCCATCCAAAGGAGAGAGATCATTTTAGATTATTATAGGCAATCCTATTTCACAAGTGGTTGTACTCGAAGACCATGCTTACTGGCTCTAGTGATTCATTCTACAGAACCCGTCTAGTGTGGGGCTTTACATATCTTAAGAAGGATGAATAAACAATATTCTTAAAACATATCTAAGATTAAATTGCATAGTGTGTATTTGTCTAGATTAAGAGGTTAACACCGAGAATGGTGTTACATAATATTATGTAGATCTATATCTGCATATTAATTCCAAGCCTTACAACACATGAGCAGTTTCCAATGATGATATAGAATTATTTTCTGTCACTCAATGCTTATTTGCATGTTCGCACTGTAATATTAAGTAATATGAAAATGTTATTAATATTTTAGGAAAACAATCTTATTAATTGTATTTATCTAAAAAAATGAGTCATCTTCAAGTTAGCATCTTCAAGTTAGCATGTGAACATTACAAAATGTGTTATCAACATTTACTTTAAAAGAACTAATAGGATTCAAGATGATGTTGTCAACCATAAGGGTAAATAGTTTTGGAGGGAAAGAAAAAAAAAATACTTTTTTAATCATATTTTTTACTTTTCACCTTATAGGTTTACTCAGATTTCAAGTGTTGGAACTCATTGGATGCATAGTTAAATTTAGCATCCAGCTAGTACCCACTCTGCATAATTTTGATAGAGCCACACTGAGATAAACTAGAAATACATGAAATCACATTTTTTCATGTATTTCTAGTTTATATCATTGTGGGTCTATCAAAAATATGAGTGGTAACTTGTTCCATGGGGATTTTAATTTTGCATCAAATGAGTGCTTACACTTGAAATTTGAGTAAAATTGTAAGGAGATAAGTTGAAAATAAAATTAAAAAATGGTTTTCTTTTTTTCTGTTCAAAAATTCATAGTTATTATTTTATTATTTTAACTGTATTTATTATTTTCCTTCGGAGGCCCATTTTAGACCTCAATTTTTTATAATGGTTGAACAATTTCGAGATGTTATTAGTCCACTTAAGGGAAAAATAATCTTTGATAAATTTTCAACGGAGTTTAGGCTTTTGAATAATGTTGTCAGAAGAGTCTACCAGCTGCTTCTTTAAATATCGTAGTGGGAAAACATATTGAATTTATATATTATAAAGGAAATGAATGGGCTAAAATAGCAAGACTTTGAAGCAAAGATCCATCAGTGACCCAAGTGTCTCAAATTGTTTCCACGTCATCACCTCTGCAGAGGCGAAGGGGAAATTAAAATAAGTTGAAATATGTGATAAGGTAAAGGAGTTGTAGAGATTGTTGGTGTAGAATGAGGAGGAAATGAACTAGACATTATAGGAAATTTTGGCCTAAAATGGGCCTCCTAAGGAAAACATAAAATAATAAAATTGTATGCCACATCACACCAAGTTAGAGGTGTATCTAGTGAAGGTTTATATATATTTCTCTATTAATGATGTTTTCCATGTAAGTTGGGTTAATATAGAGTTAAGAGGTTAGAGTTAAAAATAATAATGAGAATTTAATCAATTCTCGTGCACATACAATAAATGATAATTATCATTTATTGTGCACATACAAGAAATGGTAATCCATAGTGGATAAAACATAACTTACATACAATAAATAAAGTACTTTTATTTTTGAAAGTTATATCTTAAATTTATTATGTTGCACAATTATTTTTTAATATCTAATAATAAATTTTAATTTAAGTAATATATTAAAATTTAGCCAATAATAATTAAAAAAT